>OX463844.1:9789631-9996405 GCA_949825065.1 Odontocerum albicorne
TATATATATATATATATATATATATATATATATATATATATATATATATATATATATATATATATATATATATATATATATATATATATATATATATATATATATATATATATATATATATATATATATATTTTAATCATTATTCATTCATTCGTTATACGAGCATGTGACCAAACCATCTCAGAGTGGTTTCTTCATCTTACTCAAAACATCAGCCTCAAGTTCTAATTCATTCCTAATCATTCTAATTCATTCACTTCAATCCGTATTCTGTCCCACACTGTCACAACTTTTATTATTACATAGTATGGAGCATGTCTACCCATGCAAAGCAGATATATTGCATTAAACTAAATATATCGCATAATAACTGGATGTCTCAGACAAAACCCTATGAAAAGGTTTACATATTTGCTGGGATATCTCTTTCAGACATCCACCGCAACATCGCATGCTAGAGTGAGAAACACAAAAAACACACGTTATGAATGGCTAAATATCATTAAAGCAAAGTCTGAGGTGTCGTAGGAGTTTTATGACCACCCACACACCCCCTCGAAAGTTCATCAAATAGTAAGCCTGTTGGTTCTTGGAGAGTTAGAACTGAAAGTCTATGGACACGGGTACAGCCGTCGGAGTACCTTCATGTGGAACACCACCAATCATGAGCCGTATGGAAATTTCTTAGTAAGTAGATCAAACGAAAATCTCCTCAGGTGGAGGATTGGCACAGACGATCTACCATTATATATGTGTGGAGACATTTAATCATTGTCACTTCTGATGGCTTGTCCGCTGTGCCCCGTTAGTTACTTGACAGAAGACCTCGTAAAGGCAAACCTCAATGTCGTCACAGTTGTAAATTTCTAGTCCGATATGATGTAGATTTGGTGATGTCGGTACTATTGAAATGGAATTTACACGAATAAACTAAGCGATCATGATTTTTTTACCTTTCATTGATTGTTTTCGATATAAGCACCTTAGTGCATCACAATGTCTACCAATCAAGAAATGCCTGCCCAGTGAAGCTCACACACAACATGGAGGCAATGTGCAACAATGGACAGGCAAGTGGCGGCACAGGACCGTGACCGGTGGAGGCGCGCAGGAGGGATAACGTATTGGCAGCGGTGCACGGAAGTGCATGAATTGCATATTGATTGCATCAAATGCCGCTGATTGAGGTTGTGCGTGATGACCCCTTTTCGCTTGGT
Source organism: Odontocerum albicorne (assembly GCA_949825065.1). NCBI lineage: Eukaryota > Metazoa > Arthropoda > Insecta > Trichoptera > Odontoceridae > Odontocerum > Odontocerum albicorne. The sequence continues at coordinate 9,790,849 of OX463844.1, forward strand.
TTATCTGTAAAATGTAACTTAAGTTATTCCCATCAAACAAAAGGTGTCAACTTTTAATGCCTTTATTACGGATTCATGGAATTATAACCGAACAATCCAGAGAGAGACTATACGTCTGCAATAATGTTGATACAATCTTATTTCACAAGATTTTCAGTAACCAAAAAGCAATGATTTATAAATCACTAATCAATAAATATATATTTTAATCCAAAAGTGCTGAGTGAATTAATATTAAAAAGTAAAATAATCAGTAAAAACAGTAACAATGGAACATTGACATACATATGGTACATACCACCATGCCATATCCCTGTGGGGTAGGTACAGAGGACAGAATCTCATGCTTTGATATATCGACACACACATCCTTCGTTTCTTCCACATCGAAACACCTTCTTATACAACTCTTACGATTTCTCTGACTTTGGTACTAACGATTTCTCTGACTCGGGCACATTTCAGTACAAAACACATTCAATGATAAAAAGGCTGGGATCCGCGCTTTTAAAATAATTCTAGTTCTTTAAAAAAATCCAGCTTTTATCAAAATAAAACTGCTGTAATAGATAACGAATTATAAGGAAATGAAAAAATGTATTTTTAATTTGTTAAAAACATGAAACAGAATTTATTTTTATTACTAAGGCAACAAACACTTTTACCCGCTTTCGTTATTAAGTATAAATATACAATTTATATTTTTGACAACTTCAATGTTTCAATTAATGAAGTAAAAAATCGAAATATATTACTTTGATTCTTATATAAACCGCGAATGAGAGAAATAAATAAATATGCATACTCTACAAAAAATGACATACGTTTTAACAGCGATTTCTTAGATCTTCCTTCCTACAGGATGGACTGCTTCAGTAATAATCGATGACCTCCGTAACCTAGTTGGTAAGACACCTGTCTTTCAGCTTGGGCGTTACGGGTTCGATTCCCACTGGAACCCAGATTAAAAAAATGAATTCCAATCTGGTTTTCACTAAAAACCTTTTAAACATCTTTCTGGCTGGTTGCGAGAGGTTGCCATATGGCCATAAGGAATTATTTTTAAATATAATTTAGCATGTGGTTCGAATACAAATCGTCGAATGAAAAAAATCTCCATACCGCCCTTATTCTCAGAATATTATGTTTGCGTATCTTTATGGTGGAGCTTGATAAACGTATATAATTGAGTCGCATTTAGTCATTACTGTAGAACAACAATCTCCGTAGCCTAGTGGTAACCTTCTTGACTTCCACCCGGGGGTTTCGGGTTTGATTCCCGATGGTACCCAAAAAAGGGTACTAGTCTAGTAAAAAAAAGTTCGTTTGGTTACAAAACTCGCACATGCCGAACGGTAGTGTTGCCAACACGTTAAATAACAACACACGAGCTCCGTACCTACTGAGATTATAAACCTGAAGGATTGCTTACTGGGGTCGAAAACAATATTGCCTCCCGGGTACACTGTTTAATATGTCCGAAATACTAATTCGGGTATACTATATTGAAGGATAACATATGAAAAAAACTAGTCGCAAAAGACGTCTTCAAAATATGATCTTTTGCATTGTTTGACATAAGGAATAGGACCATAAACAATTATTTATGATAAAAAATAGGGTAGAAATAGGGTGTATATGCAGAAAATACTGTATTTGTTTCATATCAAAATTAAATTAACTGAACTCTATGTAATACATATGTACAAGTACGCTAGAGCCTATATTTATTGGACCTTGCGTACTAGTCAAGTATTTTCTCGAGAAATCGAATTAAAAACATTCTTATTTCTCTAAAATATTAAATCTTATGAGCATTTTTCATATACAAATAAAATTACTAATGATCACGAAAAGTTTTCTCTGATCTCGAAAAGCTTCTAAATTAAATTATATAAAAGATTGAGAAGTATAAATAAGAATATTAAGTTGACGTTACAAAAGTGCCTACTTCAAAGGGATAAAATCTTTTGGGTCTTGGCAAAATACACGCAAACTGACAGAAATGACAAAATGGCTGTTCAACAAACTTTTTATATACGAAAAAAATACTTTTGAAGGTCTCAAGTTGTAAGAATATTCATAAATTTTGCAAACTCGTTTAAAATTTATGAAAGATATTACCGTTGATTTTGAAACTTTTAAACTTCCTAAGAAAGGTTTTTTCTCACCTGAAATAGAGATTTCGCAAAGAAAAGCAAAAAGTTATATCAAGTGTTGACAATCAAATTTCGAATTATGTAATCTTGGAAGTTGTCTCATTAAGATTAAACTCATAACCACACAGATGCGTAACCACACAGATGCGTAACCACACAGATGCATAACCAAACAGATGCGTAACCACACAGATGCGTAACCACACAGATGCATTACGAGGGTATTTCGTAATCTGATAATACAAGTTTCGCATAAAAATATATAATAATAAAACTCGTTTTATCTGTAAATAGACGCTATAAGTATATCCACAAAGAAGCAATGAAAATGTTAGTATTACGAATTTTGCTACAAAACTCATAATAATAAATACTTCACTAAGCGAGAAAAAAGTTATTCGTTTAGCCACGAAGAGGCATGGATATATATTTAACTACAAAACACAAAGCCTTGCACGCATTATTTGATGACACAGAGCTTCACATATAGTCACGTATAAATAGTAAAAAAACTTAGAAATCTTGACATAACCACTAAAGCACATTTTTTTAAATTCTTAATTTAGTTGACCCAAAATACATTATTACTCGTATACATGCTTTATCGAGTGATACTGGAATCATATGTACTCGTATATTCACACAGAAGCACTATAAATTTTGGTTTGCAATGCTGCAAAAAAAAAACAATTTACACAATTTTTTGCATCCTTTATAAAAAAAGCTTACATTCATCACGATGAAATCTTCCGTTTCAAAGCCCCGTTAGCAATGTCCACGGATTCAATTCACAAAAAATAGTAATTCGATCGTCATTTCCATCCTGCTATCTTTTATTCAAGAAGACACGCATTTTACTAAACATGACGGATTAGAGTTTTAATTTGACATTAGCGTAATTTACATCTGTCGCCAACAGCAATATTTCTAAGATGTTCAAGCAGACGTTCTTGTCGGCTCCACAAACAAGGGACGAAATGACGCAAGAGAGAAAGCTTCATTCTTTATTGACTGCTCGTTGATTTGACATTTTCTCATGAATAATTTCTCCACCACTACATCGGTAGCCGTGAAAAACGATCATAAAACTGGGGTGGGAAAAGTTTGACAAAGAAACAGCCTGACTTAGGGCTTACCGAAACATATTCGTTCCGCAGGGCCATTTCATTACACAATAAAAGCTCTAAGATGAGAATGGCAACCACCACGAGGCTAGATACGTTTATAACGGGCGTAATAAGAAAAATCACTTAAAAAGTCGCGCGGCGGCCGTTGGCAAAATAATGAAAATGAGGGGGAACGTGCTCGCACTTCCACTGCTAGACCAGTGGCTGTCAAGTGATCGATTAGTTTCTTGGCGTCCCCGACCATTCTCATTGCTTTTCGTGTTGATGTATGGTAGAGTTACTAAGATTGATAAACATATTTAAGAGTTTTTGTTTTATGTTGCAAACCGACAGAAGATTGGTGTGTTGGATATTAATGATCAGAGGACAGATCTTAACCTCTAAAACCTCTAAAACTCTGTATTTATTCATCCCGTCATTTAAATTTTTTTTTTCACAATTTCCTAAATTAAAATTTTGTTCAGTGACTTCTTTTTAACATATAAACATTTGTTGCATGAGTATAACCTGGCATAGTTATTGTCATGTGGCAATCTCTTCCAACCAATCTCAAAAAGTTACACAAGCTTCAAGAGTAAACTAGACTGCAAAATTTTTAAAAACAAATCTGGCACCAACGGGAATTCGAAGTCGAAGAAAGGCCTTAAAATATTTTGGACGAGACGAGAAAAAGCGACCTCCTTACTACCAACCTCAAAACTAGCTTGACACTTCAAAGTGTATACTATATAGCAAAATATGTTCGGTAATGTTTTCTGACGTCACCCTGAAGATGAAAAACATTTTTAATTATTTATTACAAAAATTACGTTACAATTTAAGAAATAGTTCCCCAATATTAAGGAAACAATATAAGAATAGAAATTTTCCTCTTGCGGTACAGTCTATATATGATATAAGGTTGGCCACCATCATGGCAATGCGTACCCTCAGAATAGAAATAAAATTATTTAATAAACTCTTACTTTTTGTGTACTTCTAGAGAAAGTGTTTTAAAACTGAAACTAGAATTCTAGAAATATTTCCACTTTCGAAATAGAAAATTAAATTTTTTCTGTATAAATTTTCTAGCGAACATAAAATAAGTGCATCGTATTCAGAACATCAAAGTTTAGAAATCTCTGCTTAAGTCCGTCTGAGAAATAAAGTCACCCCAGTGCTCAACCTTTGCAACGTCGTAAAGTCAAATCGTGAAACCATTCTTAATAAAAAATATTAACAAGTAAAACAACGACCATTTGACAAAAGTCCTTTTCTGCCCATACACTTTCATGCAAACCACAAATGTATAAATCTTTAAATTTTGTCACCTTTTTGCTCTAGCTTTTTATATTTAAATATTGTGGATTGGAGAAATTCAAAAGTCGATACAGTGCCGTATTGTGATCTTTATTTAAGTTATTAAATACCGATGTATTGAACGCTTATTAGATTTAATTTCGGTGGTCAGCAATTGAAGCAATCAATACAGAGTAATATTGTTCAGTAAAGCATTGAAGCTTTTACTTAAAATGTCGTGATTAAACATTGCAATAAGATTGACATATAATGAAAATAAGTTTGCTTCGAATTTTAGAAATCATAAATCGTTGCTGGGCTTCGTAGTCTAGGATTTCCTCTCATTCCAACGTCAATTCAGTTGGAAAGCGAAACCGTGCCGTGGAGTTTATTTTTAAAATGAGTAAGCCGTTGCACATCAGCCATGTTGCTGTACTGGACACGATGGCACATCGAAGTGAGATAATCAGAACACAGCGGAATGTTTTTTTTTCTCTTTTGTTAAAGAACAAGTATGACCGAAATCATATAATAGATTTTCTTATACCTCCAAATATTGGGCCGAAAAAATGCCTATACCATTCGAGGGGAGTAGCACAGCGCGAGGTTCGAACCACCGATCTTTAGTACGGAAATTCAGTGCGTTACCGCGCAACCATGAACTTCGATTTTATGCATCATGATTATCAAATTATATATGGAAATTAGTGATTATTTTCTGTACGATCTCTACGCCCTAGTTGAAAAGACATTTGTCTTCCAACAGGGATTAGTGGGCCCGATTGATTCCATTGATACCCAGATTTTTTTTAAAGTATTGAAATCAATTTTTCACTTCAGGATTGTTCAATATCTTTTTACTGTAGTTGGTTATATATACAATAAAAGTATTATATAATACAGTAAGTTTTACTGTAAAAACGTAAACATTTTTTTTTTCTATTAAATTTGAGTTGCAAGAACCAGTTTATATTTTCAACCTTATTTCTCAGTACACTTATTAGCAATATAACTTGTAAAATATAAAATAATATATCGAAATCATATAATCTGACACATAAATTTGTATGTAAAACAGCCTTCTCCTTTTTTCCCTTGTCTTATCCAATCTAGTGACACACAGTGACCATTATTGCATACACATCTCGGCGACATAAAGCAATTGTTCCTCTTTTATTAAGAGACTAACACACGACTCTATATACTCGTATAATGGGTCTGATCACTGTCTTCCAGATCTTGCTCTTAACCTTTATTGGTAGTCTTCTTTCACACATAGCCCCCATCGTTTCGTTCCACTTGTTCCAGCTAATTCTATTCTGTTGTATACGTCTTGGAGCACCTCATTGTCTGTTGTAATGATTAAGCTAACATAATTGAATATTCCTCTTTCTATTCCTCTTTCTTAACACTTGCCTTACTGTGCTAAAAAATTCCGCCAGCCACGGTGCTGGACGCTAAGCGTCCAGTGAAAAATGTATGTTTTAAATTAAAATTATGCAAAGTCTGCTAAGTTATTTTTGTAATTAGCTATAAAAATCATTTTATTATGTATTAAAATGTCGAATAATCAAATAAAATATAAGTCCTGGTCACTCGCTATCCATCACAGGGTGGCAAGTGTTAATATAAAAATTGTTCTTCTTTGTCTTAAGAAAACCATGTGGTATGTTACCATCTGGAGTGTATATCTTAAGATGTTGACTCTCATCAAGCCGTCCATCTTTTGCGAGACGTTCCAGGGGGATGACTGCCAGCCAGTATTTAACACATTACCATGTAGGGATAACGCATTGCCACTCTTGTGTTATCCATCCTTTCTACATGTCTTCAGAAGTGCCTTTCTGCAGATTTTAGCCCATATCACAAAACCTTCAACTTCAGATATTTCTCGAATAATTGAGTTTCTAATACCTTTGAATGTTTTGCCGGAAGTGTATCTGAGGGTTTTCATTTCATTAGGTCTTGGTAAACTTTTTGCTTTTGTTGTATCTGATCTAGACTATTCCATAAGCTTAGTTAACCTCAAATATGGTATGTTAATGTTAAACCTTATTGACTTCTCATATATTTATTATTCCAGCTCACATTTTTAAACTAATATAAAAAAACTGATATCGACTTGTTAAGAAAATTTATCCATTTTTTATTTCAACTTTCTCTTCTATTTTTCATCCAGCAAACCTGGTAAACCCAACACTATGCTCAAAGGGAAATGTAGCCTTGGTAGGCGATTCGTCCCTAAAACACTTTGTCAAAGTGTTCGGAATAGGTAATATTTTATTTTCAACACGACAAAAACTTTGGGGATGAAATCGCAACACGATGTTCGTAGGTCTTGTATTATGGCGGTTGTTTTGCAAGTCAAAATGAATTTATTGGACTTGTATGCTTGATTTATTGCGCCATTTTTTATGGAATCTACGTTTTTAACGTTTCTCTGTCATGATTCATTGTGTCATCTAATAAAATGATAGTATAATTTATTTAAACGAATTATTTTTATTTAATAATAAAATACTTGGTTAATCCACTAATTACGTTCATTCTTGCTATACGTATTTCTACATCCTATTTTAACACAATTTTCACACGAAAAGGCTCTCGAGACTCTCTTCAGGCATACATATAGGAGGTAGAAACACATGTTGTGGGAATTAAAGTAATAACAAAGTAAAAAGGTTATTTATAGTTAAGGCATTAACATTGTGGAGGTTTAAATACATCAGGGGAGCATAAACTTGTGCTCCTCAGACGATGAGGTGAAAATCTTTTAGCCGGTAGGGTTATACCGTTTCATAAAATGGAATAAACAATGTTTGATACAACAAATTACAAAGTAAATTGATATGAAATATTTCAATGTAGAACTCCATGATGTAAAATCCGTAACCTTTGGCGAATTGTCAATGTTAATACAATTTTAAGAAGTTAAACAATTTGATGACAATTTTTAAGATAACATTGTATCATTGGCGCTAATAGGTAATTATTTCTTATTGGTAGATAAAAATTGAAGACCTCCATTGAAGACCTCCGTTGCCTAGTTGGTAAAACATCTTTCTTCTAATCCGAGGTTAACGCGTTTGATTCCCGTTAAATCCAGATTTTTATTAAAGCTCCAGTCTGATTATCGCTAAAGATCTATTTTACAACTTTCTGATTGGCTGGAGTAGATATGTTATACCGTTCCACCAGATTGTATTATATTTAAAGTGTAATATAATAAAAATATTAAAATGTTGAGCTTTTAGGAAAATCATTCATAAAGAAAATCAAATGTCCTAACTTCACAAGTTTTTTTGATTTTAAGATGTACATCTTTTTACCATGACCGAATTATTTAAGTTAAAGATATACTGCTTAGATAATAATTGAGTTGAAAGTCTAAATATGTCTAGAAAAAACGCTTTTTCATATATTTTTGTAAGTATCGAAATTTTGTACGATGTATATCTAAAAATTCAATTTTCTTTCCGAGTATGGACCCTTCGATTTGACGGTGATAAGACTAATTATATTCCACGTCATCTGTTGCTGTTCACTCGGCTTGACTTTGGAATAATCTTTCTAGTTCAATTGTATGTGCTCCATTCACCCTTATTATTTTTAATAAAAAACTCACTATTTATTTTAAAATATTTCTCATCTCTAGCACGATCAATTACCATCGTTATTTTCAATACCTGGAGATTTACCTTTTTTTTTAATATTGGTTACTTTTATTCAATTATTCGATATGATTAAGGATACTTAGTGTAATAATAGTGTAAAAAACGCTGTTTGGTTGAAACAATTGCTTTATAGAAATACATTCCTGAGATGCATTTCTATGCAAGTGGTACAATGAAAATAAAATTATTGTGACAAAACGATCACATTTCCACATTTTATCCATAAAAAATTACAAATCCAATAATTTCTTCCATTGAATTACTGTTTTCATCACTAAAGTCGGTCAGTATTTGTATCTCAGTTAACGATATATCGTAAAAAGGAAATATATCGCCTTGGACGTTCAGGATCTGATCAAGTAATAAAAATCAAATCCTTAAGGTATTTATTCCATTTTATGGTCTTCGATACAATTCTATATATAATCTACCATCAAAGCATTTAATTCCACTTCGTATATCCTCACAAAATAAAAATATATCTCTTTAACACTTCACATAATAAATTAGTTTCCATTCAATTTATACATGTGTTGTTATTACTTATTTAACGTAATAAAAAAAAAGAATAAAACGTAATAAGATCCAAAAAAACGATATAAGAAAATAAAAAAGATGATGGAATGAAAAAAAAATCAATATTTCAATGTAGTCACCTTGTAGCTCAATACAATTTTAAGAACGATGAATAAATTTTCAATATCACTGAAAAAACATCTGGAGTGAATTTTCTTTTTCAAAGTTTCTAGAGTGAGTGTTTCTGCTGGTTTGCATTGACGAAGGTGATGTTCAACATATTATCTGCCTAAGCGAAACTATTTAGCTCAACCTTTCGCTATGGAATACAGCATCTAAAGTTCTTTTAATTTCAACGGGGATTTTCCCTTATTCTGAAAGAAACTTGATGGCCGCGCGATATTCAATTGTTGACATTTCAGAAAAAGTCTGAAGAAGGTGTATGTATGTATGTGAAAGAGGCTAAAAATGTGTGTCGAGTTATAAAATTATGGAGCCCAGTCTTCTTTACCTACCCCATCATGGAAATGGTGTGATTGTACGTATGTATATATGTAACATTTCAGAATAAAATAAATCTTCTATCAGCTCTAGTTGACATACTTCTGAAAACAGAGATATCAAATTTGAACTGCAAAACCAACTGGCCATGCGGTGAACATAGCCGGTGTATCTGTTCATACATGCTCTAAAAAGTAGTCATAAAATTTTGGACGTTATTGGTACTCGTATGTCAAGCAATTAGAAGTAGGTAACTATTTTAAATCAACTTTTATGTTTAACTATTCAAGTGTATTGCGAATAATGAAGAGGTATTAATTGTACATGATTTTGATGTGATTGTTGAAATTATAATTTGGTTGGAATTGTTTGATAGCTTGGGATTTGAATCGACAAGTACAAACCTCCATTTTGTGGATTTAGAGAACCACTTAACTAGGTAAGGCAAGAGACGAAAGGATTTAATTTTTTATCACAGTTGCATACATTATTTTTAAATACGTAAACATTCAGCTGAAGCATTCAAACCCTGCATTCATATCCTTACACATATAATACTTTCAAATCTCACGATATCATATAAACAATTCCTACCCCCCCCCCCATAACCTTAAAAACACCATCATCATCATACCCAACTACTTATCGTCACACGCTTTACACTCACATCAGTAATACACTCACACATGTACCTATGAGAGAATCTTCTAAAGCTTTTTATTCCTCGCTCTTCCCATGTCATTTATCTTGACTACGTAACTGGGTGTCTATCCATAACATATATTTTCTCTACCTGCCCCAATATGAATATTGTATTATTATCACGCTTTTGTCATATAACATACAATACAACCTGGCAGCCTTATTGCCAAGTAGCAATCTCTTACAACCAACCAGAAAATGTAAAAGAAACCTGAAGTGAAAAACAGATTTGATACTCATTTAAGTCGAGTATCTTACCAACTAAGTCACGTAAGTCGTCACCGCGTGATGGTGATAATCTAAAACATAACAACACATCAAATGTTTCAATTTACTAAATTTGTAGATATTTTGACTTTGTCACATTTATTTACGTATTTATACTCCTAAGCAGAGAATCTTCGTGATATTCGGATTTATTAAAAAAAAAGTAACAAATCTTTACTACTTCATTGACCCCAGAAATAGAAGGTGTAATTTTTTTGCAATGAAACGTGCAATAAAATAGCTTTTATAAAAAATGTGATTTTTCACGAAGGTGTTTTGCACGCATCCCTCCGTGTTGCATTAAATACGCGAACTGATCGATATAAACAACATTACACATAAATATAAGTCACGAAGCTGCGAGGGTCGGTGGAATTAAAACGTTTAAGGGCTGAAGAAAGTAGGGGCGAGGGACAGTGCGGTAAATAAATTTGCAGTTTACTGTAAAATTGGGGGAAGTCAAGGGATGTTTAATCTATTATATAGTGCGTATGGAGTTAGTAGGTACCTGTTAGGGATGATTGACGCTGGACCATTTTAATTTCCAGATCTTAATTCAAAAACTAAAACAATGGAGCCTTACTAGAGAAGGTAATGTTATTTTTTATGCCTGCGTTTTTAAAGCAGATGTTCATAAAATTGATAGTAACAAGTTCATATTTTTTTAATTCTAGTTCTGTAGCATGGGGGGACGGGTTCATTCGCATGGTGCCTCTTAACACATAAAACTTGATAGTATATAAATACATAATGGCATGATTGGGAAACAACATTGTCTTCCACACCATCAATCAAGCCTTTGGGCTTAGAACCACATGGAACTCGCCATTTTTATTACTAAAGCACGTGAAGAGACAACAAAACTCCTATATACTCGTATGTAGCGTGCTCGTATATTTAAATAAAACGAACTCTTATAAAAAACTGGGACTTTTTTAATTTTATGAATCCCATCGTTATTTTAAAGCTGTATTGTTCCTGTTTTCAACCCTTTAATGATTTTACTGAAAAATACAAAACCATGTCTCATTCAATAACTTTTTTTTATATTCTTGGATTGGAAACTTTTGTACCTTATTACGCTATATGAAACAAACAAATACCTATGTATTTTCGGTGGCATTAAAAAAATCATTAATCTCCCTTTATTAATGGATTGTTCAGGATTCAGTAAAACTGAAAAAATAATTAATCGTGTTCAATGGTATTGGAAAATAAATTAATCGTTCTAAAAATGTACTGAACTACAGAGTGGTTTCATTCTAACACTTTTTTATATCTTTGAGCCGTAAATTTTTGTACCCTAATATGTAATATAAAATAATTTAAACTCAAAATGAATGTATATATATGACTAAGATATTTAACTGTTGAAGCGGGTAACCACGCGTGTTGGCCCAAAAGTCAACCTCCAAATCTGACCCCCGCCCTTAAGATCCTGCGGAATACCCATGACAGAACGGTTGGCGACTTGTGACCCGGCCAAAGGTTGTGCCGCGGTTGGGTTACAACGTCGGCTTTATCAATTTGGTCGGGTTAATCTTACAAAGATGAACAAGTTCCAAATTTAACGGCAGTTAAGAACTTTAACGTCTAAATAAATAGGATCATAATTCAGTCCATTTATGTTTCTAAGAAATGTTAGCGCCATAATGAATTCATTGAAATTGTTTTCGTATATCAACATTATCTTTATCATCACCATGTAATTATAAGGGTAGACAGAGAGAACACATCTTCACTTTATTTCATTCTAGAACACACTACTCTTGCCACACTCATTCATATGGTCATCTAAACTCTCCTATTATAATATAAAGACTTTTCATTCATACTTCTTTCAGAATTTTGATCCTTTTAGACATGCTACGTGTTTAAAGATCTTATAAAATATATATATGGTAGTACTATATTTATTGTAAAAACACACTTCATTGTAAAAACAATCTGGCGGACTTTTTACCTGGCGACAATCTCTTCCAAACAACTATAGAAATGTAAATAGAGGATGTTACTTGATCGCCAAAAATATTCAAACTATATTATTATTCATTTTTATGGAATTTATTCACATGCACATCATAAAAGTAAAAGTAAGATATCATCAATCAAAGGAAAAGCAAGGAATGCTGGAGAGGAAAGAAACATCAGTAATGAAACACGTTATATTACTGACTAGAAATTAAAAGTTTTTTCGTTTCTTAAAGCTTGCCAAGGACGAAGCAAGTCTAAAATTGGTTTGTAACTGGTTCCATAGTCTCACTATATGGACAGTAAAGGACGACGTTAAAAAGAAGAGCGGTGAACTGGGAAGGCTTATTTATTACTGATATAGAATATTTTTGTAAATCTTACATAATTAATTCATTACAGGTTTCGGCTTTAACTTTGTGGTACTCACTTTAAAATCTACATATCTAATAGAAATAAAAATATTATTTTGTATAGGGTAAACCTGGGGCAAACGGACACGCTGAACATAAAATGCGAAAAAGTACAGAAATACAAATCGAAATAAAATAAAACATTTGACACACGCAATCGCTTACTGAACACTGCCGTACACTATACATTTGTTTTGGGTTGTGTCAATTTTTTTTCTTTCACGATAATAAAAAATCATCAAGCAACGAACAAACATTTTATTTTGTTCAATTTTCAAAATACTCGTAACTCGCAAGAAATTTGAGTAAATAATGACCGAATAAATGTTCTTTACTAAAACCTTTCATAATAATATACATTCAGTACGTTTGGAATGATTTTTGTACTAACGGCATCTGATCGGGAAACACGAAACTACTTTCCATACAACCTGTTATTAAAATTTTGTAATAAAATTTTTAATATTCCCATCGAAACATAGCGCTCTATCTCCATCATTGTATTGAAAACTTGGTCCTATATCTTCATAAAGGTTATTAATATATTTTTTTTGAAAGAAAACTTGCTTTTCATAAAGGGGGCTCCCCCAAAATTCATTAAAAAGTCGAGGATATCCACTTATCTTCTCCCAACATTCGATCCCAGAGTTCGGTGGATAGAAGGTAAACATTTTATATGAAAACGTTGTATATCGACCTGAACTAAATAACAGATTTACAAGCTTGAACGAGGAGAATCAAAATTGTGTTTTATTAAAATGAAAAATACTGATTTGAGACGAGAAAATGTCAATAACTTGCCATGCTTTTGAATAAATTACAAAAAATAACAATATCCAATATTATCTACAGTTGAAAGGCGTCTCAGGGAGACATCATCATCATCATCAAGCCATGTCCCCAATCGAGGAAGATATAAACAACAGGTATCCACCTCATTCTATCCTGGCGCTCATCTTTCGCTTATTATAAAGGTTTTTAATTGCTTTTCACTTTTATAATTAGATCAATATTTCTATAGTATCATGTTTTTCTAGATCTTCCTAAACTTCTTGTACTTATTTTACTCAGGTATTGTGAAATATTACGGTATTGATCTTAAAGTTTCTTGTACCAATATAATACTCTTTGAGATGTTATTTTTTATCATGTTTTTGAATAAAACTAGTTCCATTGCCTGATAATAGTTGTTTTTTTTTACCTCGAAGTTTCTGGTTCACTTCCTGATAGTGGTTAAACAACAAGGCTTCAGGCCTTTTCACAATAAGGCCTATCAAATTTCCTCTGAGTGATTAAAAACATTATCAGTTTCACATAATACTGCTAAATAAGTGACTAAATTTTATTCTAAGAAACATTCTTCAGTGTTGAAAATGAGATTCTTTGATTGTATTTTGATATTTAAAAAAACCTATGTATATAATATGTTATATATGACTTACATCATTATAATCAGTTCAACAACCGTTGATGGATCTTAGTTACGTGCAGGGTCATCTATCACCTATCTCTCTCAGCAACATCCCTCATCCAACTGGTCATATCCAGTGTGTGGTAGTTCCCTACTACACCACACCATCCAGCCAATACAGATTTGATCTCCCCAATCTATTTCGCCCACCTGATAGCTCAACAAAGCTTTCCTTACAAGCTAACAGCATGCGACAAAAATATTCAAGCCAGCGCAGTCTAGCTATTTTTAAAACTTTTACTACACTAGCTTTTACATTCAGGGTAAAGAGCTCATCGTTATAATTCTGTCACAAATAAGATCACATATTCTGCGGAAAATCTTTTTTACATCCCCTACAATTTGACAACACCTTTAATATATAATATTTTAATAAAAGAATTCTACAAAAGAAAATAATTGATGATAAAATCGTTAATGTTAATTTGCTAATGTCCCTTCAGAGATAAGTGGAACTTTGAAGTCGATTTCCACTTCATCGAATAAATATATTGTTCCGAATCGATCCAATAGGATGGGGTATTATAACAACACTTCTACAGTTGCTGGTGTATGGCGTGGAATAATCTGCCTCTAACTGTTTGAGATAAGGATGGCGTGTACAGCTTTAAGAAGCACTTGAAGACAACCCTTTTTAAGAGGTCTTATCAAAATGTATGATTATATATGAACACTACATACACACAATACACTACACCTAAAGCTGAATGTGTTACTATCACATATCGAAAAATCTACAATGGTTTCTTTGTAGTTGGCTTTTCTAAACAGATGCGAGACATTACGCTTTCTAATGGCTACAGTCACTACCTTCCTATTCTCACACTGAACTTATATTTATATTTAGTAATATTTTAAGTCTGTCAATTGAGAAACAGCGTTATATAAAGTATAATCTTATTATTATGATTTATATAAACAATTCATATAACCTAATGTGTTTATATATTGTATAATAAATAAGTCATATTAATTCGTGTTTTTATTTCTTCACTGGTGTATTGTTATGTGGTTGTTGGCGCCAGAAAAATAAATTATAGTTATTATAAAGTTTGAAGCCAAAAAACGAAACAAGAATCGTAATACATATTCAAAAGTTAAAAAAAACTAAAAGCTTATATAAAAAATATCTTTGTTGAGTGGTAATTTCTAGTAAGCACGATATCCTACGACTTAAGTTTTATTATTTTAACATATAAAATCTTTGCCATATTTCATTTGAAATTTCTTCGCCGCGTAGGCCTTCGTCCCATATACAGGTTGTCACATGTGATGATGTGCGATGCGGGGATCCAATAACACTATTTCGCTGACACAATGACTTCTTTCTTGTGATATTCATATATGCTTATAATGTGATATTTTTATATTCACCTGCGCATGAAAACGGCTGGGGGGGAGTTTTATAGGATCTTCAAAATATATGAGCTACAATGCAACTAAAGCAAGAATCACCCTCGAGCCGTCAAGCGGCTGAAAGTTATCACTGAAATATATCAAGTGAAATTCATTCTGAAAATTTTAGAGGGAATAATTTATTAAGAAAACTTGGAAGGATATTTTGCTATAAAACTGAGAACGAAATTATGGATCTTTGTTCCGTTATTATCACAAGGAAAACTGAGAAATTTGCTATTTATTTTAGAATGTTGAGTTGTTGATCTTTTAAATCTGTGATACTTTGATCTGCGCATTGATCTTTTAAATCTGTGATTTTTTTATTGTAATAACAAAATTACGTATTGTGCCGTTAGATGATAATATGCTTGTCTTTTAACTCGAAGGTTACGAGTTTGATTGCCGTTGATCTTTTAAAAGGGTTTTAGGCTGATTTTCTCTTAACGCTTGTTCAACCCCTTTCTGGTCAGCTAAAAGAGATTACCACACGTCAATTAGCTCTTCAGGTATACTTTATACAACAAAAGTATTAAACAATACGACACGAACTGTAAATTGTGATATTTTTTGACGTATTTAAATAATTACTATTACATATTCAGGTGGAATCGTGTGTGAAAATAAGTTTGAAACCGGAATTTCAATCATTAATAACAAGTTCACCCTTCATCAAACTATTAACAATGGTGATTTTACTTAAATACTTAAACATGTATCTGACGTATTGAGATAATATATAAAAAAATAATAATTTCCAAAACAATCCCGAGACAATTATTATAAATAGAACGCTGGTATTGGTAAGTTCTCGCACCTTTGAAATTTTCAACATCTGTATTGTAAAAAAGAAATTTCGGTTTTGATTCCTGATTTTGTTCAAATAAGTTAGGTAATTTAAAAACTAGGTATTTTAAAAAATCAATGCAAGAGGGTAGCGAGATTATATTATATATTATAATAAAAATGTGTATCCGTGTAGAAAAGATGGTTAATATTCAACCAGAAAATCTCTAATTTACTTAATAAAATGTCAATTCCAGATTGTATAATATTGTATATTATAATAAAAATGTGTGTTCATATAGAAAAGATGGTTAACATTCACAAAAAATCTTTCACTTACTTAATAAAATATCAATGTATTTATTAGACTGATATTTTAATATAAAAATCGCTTTTTAAAAAGGGTTTCGCAAATATGCGTACAGTGAAAAACCTTCTCATATAGTGACTATATTTTGCTGGTTATTGAAATCCCAAGGAAAAGTTCGAGATATTGATAATTTATCACACTTTTTTGACCAGTTTAATATTTAGCTCGAAATAGACCCTTCTTTTTGCCAACTATTGTATGCAAAAAAAAAACGTTTAATACACAATATCTCCTTACGAAGGCAAAAGTGCTTATCCATGATTGTGTATAAAAAGGGGTTGTTGAGTAAACCCCTCGGAGCTGAGCTGTTTTGATGCAGAAAATGTCAACTAACTGTTTTCATTAGTGATATGCAAATGGCGTATCTCGTTTATCTTCTAAATGTTAAATACTTGCTTTTGATTATTTTGTTTAAAAATGATTTTCAAAATATTATTATACTATAATACAAAACAATGTAAAGTTTGCTAATAATGTGATGAGTAAATGTTTATTTTTTAAAACAATTTCATTCCTACAAAGATATATAACCACGTACACATAATAATTACAATAAAATCACCTACGGAATAAGAGTAAGTACCCATATGGTCACATAACATGGGGTCATCAGCGGTATAAGATTTGCTTAAGGAATTTATATTTATATTTGTACTCATGGTCACATTATTTGTCTCCACACCCTGGGGAGAGAGGAATAAATCCAAATCACCTCAGACCCTATCTATATTCTACGTAGCACATCAGTAATTATATTCTCTATATTTTTCTAGTCGCATTCTAGTATTATTTCATTAGCATGGTTACACTCCACAAGATGTATTTTCTACGCACTAAAGCCAACCACTAGTAAATACCAGTATCTGGTATATCCTCTTTGCTGTTTACCTGACATATTTTAACTAGACGATAACACTAAGATTCAGACGATGTGAACCTACTTAGACACATCACAAACGCATTTCATTCCAATCGTATCGACAACACCAGATCTATATCGCATCAAACCCAGAAAGATACAATAGTGATGGCATTAGCATTTCCTTTCAGCAGGTTTTTTTTCCGAGTAGCTAAAAGGCTACAATGGACAAGCCATCAGATACTACTTAAATTAATATTCCCACTTCATGTATCAAGTGATAGATCTTCAACGCAAATCCTCAATTTAAGAAGATTTTCTTATCTACCTACATGGGTGCGTAGACAATTAAGAGCTCTCTAGATGGCCTATGATAAGTGTTGTCCCACCAACAAGCACTGACGGCAGTATCCATGTCTGGAGACTTTCAGTTCTAGCTCTTCAATAATCGACACGCTCATTATACGGAGAGCCTTCAAAGGGGTTGTCGGTGGTCATAAAACTAATGTGAAACACTAGTCTTGACTGTGTTGGTTTTACGCACATCTTAACCAGAAGTGTATACAAACATAACAGCTGATCAAATGTCACGCCGAGTTTGGCTTGGAGGGAAAGCAATAGAACACCCAGCAAGAAATAAGAAAATTATCAAAAACACTTCAACGACAAATAATATACTGAATATCAACTATAGTTCGGAAATTCAAGGATGAGTCCTATGACAGCTCATAAATTTGCCCCAATACAACCTTGTAACGATGTTCAGTAATTTTAATTATTTTATCAACTTTAATATAAGCCTCAATTCTAATAAAAAGCAAGTTATTTAGGTAAATACATTACATAACGTTGTATTGGGGCAAATTTGTGAGCTGTCACAAGACTCATCCTAGAATTTCCGAACTATAGTACTGAGCCAGAAGATGGGGAAAGCTCTTAGATTTAATGATATTACAGTTGAACAGAAAAGACACTTGACTCCAAAACGAAAACATCGATATTCCAACTAGATAACAATCTCATACGTTCTTGCCATATTCCTAAAACGTAGAGAAAAGCCTATGTAGTAGCGTCATTCAAACCTTGTAAGGAACCCAACGAGACAAAAAAATCCAATTTATATCACTGCTCTGTCATTTAAAAAAAACAAACGTGTGATTATGTCATTTAATATATCATATCATCCTTAATATTTAACAGCAATATTTAGTTTTTATGCGATCAATTTTATATTTTCAGTCAGCTATTTTTTTCTTCTCGTCCTCGTAGGATATTGATACGCGTTGAGAGTCCCTGCGCGTGGGGCAAATAAAGGGGCGGATCGAGCACATGTGCTCCGGTCCATATTTCATCAGGATTCCGCCGAGTCAGGAGAGAAACTTTGATTATATCCTTCACCACCAGCCCAGCTTTCTCTCCCGCACTTGATGCTTGTCACCTCGGAATCAATCCTCTTGAAAATTTATTCGGCCTTGGAAAATTTTCTAAATTCTACATTTATCTTAAGAGTTTGTGGGTGAAAACATAAATTATTCTTAGCTTTTTTGTCATCCGTGTAGAATATGACCCAATTTTACGTATCATTTTGCGATTATTGATAATATAATGAAGTTTTGTTGTTTTCTTATACTAAGGCTGAAACTTTGCTCATATTTCAGAGGAGAGATTTTTATAATATATTTTTTTAGTCTTTTAAATCTTATTGTACTGCCATGATTGACTACCGAACGTTGCTTATATATAGTCAAACTTGGTGGGCTTATTGCGATATGGCAATCTCTTTCATCCGACCATTAAATGTCAAAGAGGCCTTGAGTGAAAACCAAACTGAAATCATTTAAAAAAATGGATTCCAACGTAAATCGAACCCGTGCGCAATCCTTACGTTGAAAGAGAGACGTTTTACCAACTAAGTCACGGAGGTCCTCCGAATTCATATCTGATATGAAACAAATCGTATCATAAAATTATAAAAAAGATATTTTCGCCACTCGATGTAGATAGTTAGAAACAGTTCAATGAGACGTTTGAAAACATTTTTTATGTATTTATTTTTAATCGACGTAGTACTACACTAGTACGTGTATATTAAAAAATCAGAACTATAGAATAAACTCGAATACACATATTTAAAAATAACGCAGAAAAATACTGAATGGGAGTGAAACGTCGTTGTGGAAATTTAATACAAAAGCTATTTCTAAATAGCATTTTTTTTTAAAACGAATTAGATTTTTTTAAATTGACAATTATTTGAATACACGTAAAATTGACAATAATTTGAATATATGCATGAGAATATTTGTGTATATGAATGTATTATTCGATTACACTTACGAAATATACAATATGACTTGGTGAATTTATTACCTTGTGGCAATCTCTGCCAACCATCCAGAAAGAATTCAAAAATATATTTAGTTAAAAATAGACAAGAACTCTTTATAAAAACTGGTAACAGCAGGAATCGAACGCATTACCTCCAGAATAGAAGACAGGGGTCTAACCAACTAGGCCATCGAAGTCGTCAAGGAAGTCTTCACAGAGGGCATCATGCATGTATGGGAATGAAACTTGTATATAGAAAATGCATGAAAGGAAACAAATAAAAACGCTTAGAAGAATGTGTGGCGTGTTGATGTTAGTGACAAAAGAAATTAATTTATTGAGAATTAATGCCAGCTAAAAACTGATATATTGTATTAAGTAGGGGGAAAATAGCACTTTAAGGTGGTTTGGATGTGCTGAACGGTAGATGGTGAAAGACTGACTGAATAAATTTTCAATAAAAATATACTTAGGATTCATGGTGGAGGACGACCGAGAAAAGCATGGTTGGCCAAGGTGATGAAATTCACAAATAAAGGAAAGATAAGGAGTAAGAGAAATAGAAGGAACTAAAAGTGAAAATGTATGAATGTGGAGGCAGCGATGGAAATATGTCAAGATAGGAAAGTTTTGCAATCAATCCTTTCAGTTCACCGCAACATAAGATGGCGTGATGGTACGTACGTATGTATGTAATAAACCTGCTGTAAATTTTACGTGTTTATTATTCTCGCAAGTTAATGCGAATATTTTTAATTAATATTAATTGTCAGAGGGAATTTCGCCATGTCAGACTAAAAGAAAAATGACTTTGACTCTAACTTTGTATCGTGTTATCTTAGTGAATGTTTAAACATAAATCACCCTTTATGGGGGTAACAACTTGCGTTTTTACTGTAGCTTATATTTTAAAATTTATTCGATTTCACGAAATCAAAAGAAAAACGTTAAAATGATTTATTATAAATACTAATAGTGGAAAATAATATTATTATTGATAAATATGACAGAGAATAAAATATAGGTGAATTATTGCAGTCAACTATCAAATATCTTATAGAGTTACCGTTAAAATCTGCATATTCACAAACACTTCCCTCTACCTAAAGTCGAATGTTGTCATATCACGTATGGAAAGATCTACAAAGGTTTGTTTATAGTTCGTCTTTAACTGGTAAGTTTTCTGCGGTGTTCTTACCAAATATGTTTTTCTAACCAGTTGCGAAAAAGTACTCAAGTGGTCGCAGCCACCACCTTCCTAAAATAACACATAACCTTTTTTTTATAATATATTTAATCTACTAATAAAAAAGAGTCTGCTCTCTAAACAGCGCTATATAAATTGACCTTTAATTTTTGTAATTATGATTTGCTTTCTTTCTTGTTGGGCTTTTTTCTCTGAAGATGAGCATTGTATTATATTCATCTTAATTTACTGCAAGTTAGACGACTGTGTGCAGTGCGAAGTCTGTCAAGTCATTTTCCTCTCAAATCAGATCTTTTTTCTGTTTTATTTGGGCTCCTTCACTCACGATATTAACTTTCACCTATTTCTCAAGCTTGTTGAGACTTTCCAGGGAGAAAAAAAAACGGATTCATTACCAATTACTCTATGTTAGGAGTGGTGAAAAGAGGCCGCACAGTAACGTGATGAATTTCTAAGCAGGTGGTCGCTAGTTTGAAACCAGCACTGCCTTTCTACTCTCAAATAATATGGGTATTTTTATCGTTTTCGATACTTATAAAATTACTCTCTTTACGAGGAACAATTTTCACCTATTTATTTTATTATCAAATTCTTTCGACAAATAGACATCTGTGCGTAACCTCCATCAATAAAAGGTGTCTTATTTTGAACTTGGGGGGGGGGGGGGGGTAAGAATGTGACACATATCATTTAGATATCAGGTAAATTCTTTGTGCAGTGTTTCAAATTTGAAAAACGTATTATATAAAAATCTTGCAAAAATTCACGTTTTGTTGTAAATATGATTCGCAACACTTGTGTTATTATCGGTCGTAACCGTATACCAAATGACACCATAGTTGCAACCTTTAACCTGTACACCGCGTTAAAAATCAAATTCCACGAATCCTGTGCGCGGCAAAATTTCGGCGTTTTTTAATTTCTAAGTTTAAACGCGTATTTTGTTTAGAACCACTGATATTTGATTACAACACAAAGTAAACATGACACATAAGTAATTTTCTGATAATAAATAATAGTCATAACTCTTAAGGAGACTCATTAAATAAAGGAGATAAACTAAACATTACGTAAAATACACAAAGGAATGCTACAGATCAGATCACAGGTGTTTGTGATTCCCGCGAGGAACACGTTAATACATTTGAGGCGTCCGGTTCAGTTCCTGATACAAAGACGCCAGTTCGTGATAGGATTGTTCGTTCAAAGGAAAATATTGTTCAAGTGAGTAAAAATGTCACCGAAAATCCAAGAACCTCTAGTCATCACTGTTCGCAGCAATTGAGTATTTCCAGAAGCTCCAAGCAGCGAATTTCAACCAAAAATCTTGGTCTTCGATTCAAAATGCAGTTAAGTCAAGAACTTAAGTCTATAGACCTATACACTGCCGTATGTTTGCCGATATGATTCTAGAACAATCTGCAGGTGACGCTGGTTTTAAAAACAAAATCATCTTCAGTGACGAAGCCAATATCACCTCGGCGAATATGTCAATAAACAAAATTGTCGTGGAAGTGAAAACCCTACAGTGTATAAACGCGAAGAATAATTACATCCACGTCAAGTTTCATTATGGTGTGATTTTTGGGCTCAAGGTATTGTGGGGACTACCGTCGTCCCTGAATATTGTCAACACGCACGGTCAACGACCGACGAACCGACCTTCGGACATGTCCGAAGGTCGCATACCAGAACATTAATATTGTTTACCCGCAAATACTATTTACGTTACATTCCACAGTAGAAAGAGAACGCATCGCGCTGTCTCACCGTTTTCGTCAACAAATTATCTACCCACTATATTATTCGCAACGTCTGCGACCACCTCTGCACGCACAGGAGTGAGATAAAAATATATTGCGGGCGCACTCACGCGCCCCGTTCTAAAATGTATATATACCTACTTATCGATAAATAAAGAATCACTTATTATTAATCACTTGACCATTCATCGCTGTTTACTATTCATTGATTATTCACTCTCACTTTCCGCATTGCTAATCGAGGTATTTTATTTAAATACCAAACAACAATCATAATCATCAGCACGTCCAACAAGGACATTCGCTAAGGTATCATTAGATCGTTCTGGATGGCGACACGATTACTGTTCTGCCTACTGATACTATCCATGGCAACATACCGACATTTTTTTATGGACCCAATTAGAGGATATACTCGTAAATCTCGAAGAAACATTTATTTCAGTAAGACGGTGCTACGTGCCATACGGCAAAAAAAAACAATTGCTTCATTGCAGACAATGTTTTCTGGTCGTGTTATTTCTCGACATGTTGATATCAATTGGGTGATGAAATCGTGTGATCGAAAACCTCGAGACCTTTTTCTTTCTGCCTTTGAACAAGACAGAGTATATGCGAACAATCCGCAGTAAATCGAAAAGCTCAAGAACTTCTTTCTTACAAAATATTTTCACTTTTCCCTACGCATTCATATTCAACTTTCGACCTTCTTCATCTATATGTTTTTTTTTTCTTTCCTTTTCAATCAATCTTTTTGTTTTAATCTTCCATTATTTGTACCACCTCTTTCTTTTCATTGATTCATCGCGATTTTCTATCATAAAAAGAATAAATCTCATTAATATCTAGATTTTGTTTCTTAATATTCATTTCAGCATGTGGTAAACAAGTTGGTTTAAAACAGGAATCCTTATTGTCAGGCAGCACGTCTGTTGTATCCGATCATAAAAATAAAGCATTTATTTTATTGGATTATTAAATATGTATGTTTCTTGACCGTTATTTATGTTGTTCCTTTTTTTTCTAACCACGTAATAAATGAAGACAAAAAAGCGAGGAAAAAATTCGTATGTATTGTATGTGACACTTCTTTGTTTGTTGTCCTTAATTCAATTAATTATTTCACAATATTTGCGTTGGGTCTTTCAAACTGTGTTCATATATCAGGCATATATGTTACGTTACGTGTATGTTACGTTACGTAACGATATGTTACGGCATATATGTTACGTATCAGGCATAGATGTTACGTTACGTGAATAAATATGATTACAAATATCTGATAACATACTAAAGGAAGATTACATAGATGAGGAAATATTTGAATAAAATTTTATTTATGACACTATAAAACTGGCGTATTTGTGTGTACACAAGATTCTTTCAATATTGATCTAAGGATTTATAAACACAATTTCAACATAGTTTCAACTTGATATACTCGTAATTTATAAAGATATCCAATATAAATAAATGAGTATTAAAACACTTATTTCTCTTATTTTTTGGAGACCACTCCGGTCGTCCTACTGCTTTGCATATTTCTAACATTTCTTACTTTTTTTTATTTAACGTCTTTAGTTCGTCCTGTGTCTCGGAGTTGATCCTTTGTCCTTTGGCTGCAATTAATGAATGCAAATTGGCATGTTATGTTTCCATGTCCTTATTTTCTTAAGACTACCATTTTACCAAAATAAACTATAGACATTTTCTTTTTAGTTCATACTATCATGCTATTATTTTGTTTTTCTTTTGATAAAATATGTATTTAAGAACAATGGCTTATGCCATTAATTGGTTCATTAATTAATTCATTTGGCACAATTTCACTTACCGAATTAGCGATTGATTGTATTGAAGAGTGTGGTTGTGATACAACATTGTCGTCGGACACATCAACCGAGCCTTTGAGTTTAGAACCACTGGAGTATGCACGGAACTCGTGGTTGTTCGTAATCGCACGTACTATCAATACTATCACACGTAATAGAGGCAACATACGTGGATGTTTAACGCGTGTGAGTATTCTTACCAGACTAGTAATTTTACATGCATAACATCTCGTGATATCCCTGTCGGGGCAGGCAGAGAGAATAGAACGCCATTCTTTCCTATCTCAAAATACATCTTTAGCCTCTTCTACATCCATACACCTCCTCATACACTTCTACGAGTTCCCTGACTTTCTAGGTTTCCTTCTTTCAGAATATAATTCACTTGATCCATCCATACTTTCCTTAGTCTTCCTGTCCCATGCCTCCTACTCATATCTGCACTGGTTATCTATTTTGTTAGTCTTTCTTCATAATTCATTCCACATACCTAAACCATCTCAACCTACTGTTCTTCATCTTACTCAACAAATCAGCCTTAAGTTCATACTTATCACGTTTTACTTCATTCCGTATCCTATCATACATTGTCACTTCATGTATTCTTCTCAATGCACGCATTTTTACAGCATTAATTCGGCTCCTATCGGTATTTTTCCTTGTCCACATTTCACTCCCATAGATTTCATTTCACACTTCTTGTCATCAGATCTCATCCAGATATTCCAAACACTCACCATTTTCAGCTATACCAGACTCGCCGTTGTTTCTTCTAGTATCACCACTCTCGTATAGTTCTTCAAAATATTTCTTCAATCTCGAAAGAATGCTTCCTTTTTCCGGCAAAACCCTTCAAATCTTATCTTTGATTCCATTCATACCTCTCATATCGTTTTTCAGTTGCATTTTACTTCCTTCCTTTTAAAATATTTTCATATTTCCCCCCGCATGCGTACTCAACTTCCTACCTTCCTTATCTCTTAATTTATTTTTATTTTCCTTAACCAGTAATTTTATTAAATCATTACAAGTAACGAGTAGTTTTATTAAATCATTACAAGTAACGAGTAGTTTTATTAAATCATTACAAGTAACGAATAATTTTATTAAATCATTACAAGTAACGAATAATTTTATTAAATCATTACAAGTAACGAGTAGTTTTATTAAATCATTACAAGTAACGAGTAATTTTATTAAATCATTACAAGTAACGAATAATTTTATTAAATCATTACAAGTAACGAGTAATTTTATGAAATCATTACAAGTTACGAGTAATTTTATTAAATCATTACAAATACATACTTAATCTTACCATGTTTGCCTCAGCTTGTGCTTCTGACTTGTTTACTTGCCTAGTCATTCTTTCATCATTCATTGTCTCTACATGTCCAGATAATTTTAAAGCACCTTTTTTCATCTTACCTAATACGTCCATGCATTTTAAAGGACCTTTTTTCATCTTACCTAATACGTCCATGCATTTTAAAGGACCTTTTTTCATCTTACCTAATACGTCCGTGCATTTTAAAGTACCTTTTTTCATCTTACCTAATACGTCCATGCATTAATTTATAATGTTTTCATTCTTTCATACATTAACACTGTTTTCTTCGTGTACTCATCTCCTCAGTATTAATCTTACTTTTATCCTTTTTCTTCCAGGTCCACGTTCAAAACACTCATATGTCAAGGTGAGCCCCAAGACACTATTATAACATATATTGTCATTTTAGCTACTTTTGACATAACAGTGTCAATCTGTATTACGTTGACTTAACGTTAAGTGTTGTGTTTACCTTGTTCCCTATCGCTACCCTTCTTTCAATGATTGTGTTATTTTTTTACTCTGCAACACACTCATTTGATAAAATAATATTTTCGCATACCAACTTATTTTCAAAAACAATGTGACTGTTTTAACAAAAAATGTTTTTAAAATGAGTCGTCAAAAATACACCATACTTTATTTAATCATGTTTTAGTCTATCTTTAGGACCATCAATAACATTATTATTTTCTTAAACAATTTTAAAAGATTAATAAATTCCCAAAAGATAAATAAATAGACGCCGCTTTTTATTTCGTAATCATATCAAAATCGCTAATTGAGTGGCGATGGCGCCGAAATCGGTACCTGAAAATGCTTTTAGATTTATTCCTTATCTTTGTATCGAAGTCTGAATCATTAGAGTTTATTGCCCAAATTGAGGATTTTTATTAAATTTCCAACGAAATGAGAGCAAAATTGGAACCAATTGAAATCAATCGTTGATAAAACAAGTAGAACATGTCAAAACTAAAGAAATGTTTTTAATTTCCTGTCTTATATACTCGTATAATAACTTCGAGATATAACTTCGGAGAGAAGTAAAACTTTGAGGTCGACCAATAAGGCTGGGTATTATGGTACAGTTTTTGTAGTGATATTATGATTCGTTGTATTATGATTTGTTGTACAATATTATGTTTCGTTGTATTGTGATTCGTTGTATTATAATTCGTTGTATTATGATTCGTTGTATTATAATTCGTTGTATTATGATTCGTTGTATTATAATTCGTTGTATTATGTATGATTCGTTGTATTATAATTCGTTGTGTTATGATTCGTTGTATTATGATTCGTTGTATTATAATTCGTTGTATTATAATTCGTTGTATTATGATTCGTTGTATTATAATTCGTTGTACTAGGTAAGTCCAGAAAGTAAGTGTACTGAATTTTTGTAGGTTACAATTTTTTTTATTTAAACAAAAAAATTACGTGGTTACCGTAGTATAGTACATATGTAAGCTATTTTTCGACATAGTCGCCATTCCTCTCAATGCAGGTGGTGAAGCGGGGTATCAACTTTTTGATGCCTTCCTCGAAGTAGTTTCCCGCCTACCCCTCCGTCCACTTCTCCACCTTCTCCTTTACCTCCTCGTCGGTTGAAAACCTTTTTCCACCCATGTGCAGCTTCAGGGAGGTAAAGAGATAGTAATCTGAAGGTGCTAGGTCAGGGGAATGCGCGGGATGGTTCAGGACATCCCATTTAAACGAGGCGAGCAGTTCCTTCGTGGCGTTGGCCGTGTGTGGTCTGGCATTGTCGTGCAGCAGGCAGACTCCCTTTTACAGCATGCCTCTCCTCTTGTTCTGAATCACCCTCCGCAATTTTTTTAGGGTCTCACAGTATCTTGCAGAGTTGATAGTCTCCCCTTGACGTATATTTTCAGTCAAAATTATGCCTTGACAGTCCCAAAACAATTTCGTCAATTTCGTCAGTCACAATTGAAGGTCTTCCGCTCCTCTGATCATCATGCACAGACGTACAACCGTTTTTAAATTCGCGACACCACTTGTACACACTCGTACGATTCATAGCTTTATCACCATATGCAGTTTTCACCTCATTATAAACCTCAACCGGAGGTTTTCCCTTCCAAACGAGATAACGGATGACGCCCCGTATTTCGCACTTGGCGGGAGATTGGATTTACATTTTTCACTAAACGTGTTGTCGCGTCGACACTTCTCAACGTACTGACCTCGAACCGATCTCGTTGCGGAGGGGAAGGGTCAGGCTACACGGAAGTGTAGCCAACATGTCGAAAAATAAAATCCATCCGGTCGTGAGAGCCTCAGTACACTTACTTTCTGGATACGCCTCGTATTATGATTCGTTGTATTATAATTCGTTGTATTATAATTCGTTGTATTATAATTCGTTGTATTATAATTCGTTGTATTATGATTCGTTGTATTATGATTCGTTGTATTATGATTCGTTGTATTATAATTCGTTGTTTTATGATTCGTTGCTTGTCCTGTGGCGTGGAATTGTCTACCTCTTAGTGTTAAAGATATGGGTGGCGTGCTTTAGGAAACGCTTGAAGAAACCCCTTTTTGGGAAGTCTTATCAAAATTTATGATGGCAGAACACTACACAGAAACACTACGCTGCACCTCAAGCCGAATGTGTTACTATCACATATCGGAAGATTTAAAAAGGTTTCTTTTTTCGTCTTCCTTTGATTTGATTTCTACGATTTTCTTACCAAATATATTTCTCTGAACATATACAGATGCAAGGAAGTACCCAACCTAATGACCGCAGCGACTACCTTCCTATCCTTATTCTCAAGATATATATTTTTATTGTGTAATATTTTGCAATCTGTCAATAATAGGTCGAGTCTCGAATTAGAGTGCCCCTGAGGACAGTTTACTCTCTGAACGGTGCTGTATAACTTGTTATTTTATTTATTCTGAGCTCTGGAGTACATATATTGCTATATTTGTACACCAAAGGCGTAGGACACCATTTTGTTATGTAATACAAAAATTAATAATAAAAATACAAAAAAAAAGTGACATTGTTTATTGTATCAAACATTCATCGGAAACAGTAAGACCTGGTGGGGCTCGATAGTCAATCGTTCTACTAACCAAATTCTCAAATGACAAAGGCATTTTTTCCACCTAGTATTCGGGTGTATAAGGATACCTATGACTGGTCATATCTATTATTTAAAAAAAAATGCGAGTGAAAGTGTGGTAGAGAAAGCTGGTTCAAGTGAATTATATTTTTAAAAAGAATATGCAAAAGGGCAGAGAAGGTGTTAGTATATACTCGTAGATAAGGCGAAAAAATCACGGTAGAAAAGTGAAGCGCTCTGTTCTCTCTGCCTGTCCCGACAGGGAAACAGTGTTATGGTATGCATATTTATAAATAATTATAAAGTTTGGTGACATTTATTTTAAATACATTACATCAACAGATTACCTTTTTTTCCATTCTTGGACACTTATTTCGCTTCTACTACATTCATGTAACTTTTCATGTACAATAAAAAAGAACACTTGGTCTCCTTGCATTGTCAAGACCTAAATGGTATCGATAAATTTCAATATATTTTCAATTAGAATTGTCTAATGGTCTTTGCAAGCCCCATTTTTTTATCAATCAATAAAGTCAGATAGGTAATAATTGATGCGATGAATTCAAAGATTGCATGTCCTCTAATTAAGAGGGAACCGACTTAATGGGGTCTTTTTTCTAAAAGAAATTCGGCAGCTGTTTATTTTTTAACATTTGAATATGCATTATTTATTCCGACACAAATATTTATTACTTAATCCTCGGGGACTAAAAAGATAATTTTAAAACTTTAATTTACTCGGGTATTGATTTATTAAGCCACAGAAGTTTTTGTGTCATGAGGTCAACTTTTTTTTTAGTATCTTCTTAAAGTTCGCATTTGTTTAGGCATTGGGTTGTTCGGAAATTAGTTTCGCATTTTTTTATGTTAAATTCAAATGCGAAATTTTACCAAATGCTCGTGTTGCGGTTTTCGACACTTTCAGTATCTCAGTAATATCTCGTGTCGAAGAACGTCGGTTATTCTTGATCGAAGGCTTGATTTGGTCGTCATAATCGGCCTTTCAGAGCTAATAACTTCAACATACTTAATGCGTTAAAAAATAAATGAAAAAAAATAGTTAATAAAAATATTTGTAAATGTCAGATTAGAAAGGAAAAGGAAGATTGGAAAATACAAGAAAATTGCACATATGAAGAAACATATTTCTGGTTGGTTGGAAGAGATTGCCATATGGCAATAAACTCGCCAGGTTAAAAAAACACATTGTATCATTGAAAAGACATAATATTTTTAAGTCCCTATTTAAAGCAAGTCTACGAAGATGAGAGTCTTACGGCAGATGATAATTAATTACAGAGTATGACGGCATTGAGTTAAATAAGCTTTGCATTTTTTTAAATTGTTGTCGATTTATGTATATTCCACTTTTTTCGATTAGCTCCAATTTATCTTAAGTTGGTCCAACCCTACCATTAACTTTACGTTATATTTAGGATAACATATATGTTTGTAAGAGCCTATATTAATCTTCCATATACCCATAAATTAAATACTTCTTCGCGGTGTCGAAATGTACTTATGTTAATGTTTTAACTACAACCCTTCTATTTACAAAACTAAATGACATGTTATATTTCTTGCATACAAGATACATTTATATTTTTAGAAAAAAAAACATCAACTAAATGAACGCTGATAAAAGAAATACCTTTATTTATAAAGTAACATATATGTTAGGATGATCATGACTTATGGAGTGAAGTCTAGAGCAGATACAACAAAAACAAAAAGTATGCTGAAAACAAAAGAAACTTCAACTAAAATGAACACTGTTAAAAGAGGTACGTTCATAATTCGATTTATAAAGTATGTGTGAGGATGATCATGACTTATGGAGTGAAGTCTGCAGCAGATACAACAAAAACAAAAAGTATGCTGTAAACAAAAGAAACATCAACTAAAACAATCTCTGTTTGAGTGTAGCGCTAATCCATGATTGGAAAGACGCTGAAAATTCTCGGTGAGATAAGAGGGGGCGGCCGGGACAGTTAAGGGATTGTTTTGGGGGAAAAAACGGGAAACGAACTACGGTTGTTGAAAGACAAACGTTTTTTTAGAATTGAGTTGCCTTTAGCATCTTCATTGAGAATCTTGAATACATCTTACACACCATTACGCTATTTCCCTGTCAGGGCAGGCGAAGAGGGCAGAGCGCCAGACTTTCCAATCGCGACACACACCCATCACCTTTGCTACAGCCATATACCTTCTGATACGACTACATCTTGGTATTTTGAATATCTGTTTGAATTTTATGTACACACCACCTGCATTCAGCAATTTATAAAGAAAGAAGTATTAAAAAAGACAAAGATAAATGTTTTCTTATAAGTTTTATATCAGTCGCTTCATCTTCATAAATAATATATAGGTGAGATCACACAGTGAATAGTGCGTGAGAATGCGGTTTTCATAAAATAATATAATTTTAAGTTAGACGTTAATAAATAATACGCGATTTGCATTAGTTACAAGTTAATTAGTTAGGTGGAACAGCCTGCCTCAGGCTGTAAACAGGTAATTTATATTGCAGCAACCGATACCAAGCGTTACTCCTGTCAAAGGGGACCTCAGACACTCGCACACTTGGAAAATTTTAATTCAGGATTTTAAATATGTATTTATCAATAGCAGAATATAAAATATGCTTTAAAAAATTCATCTTATTTCAACTATAATTATAAACTTGAAATTACACTAACTTTAGAGAAATGGGTACACAAAAGTTAAAAAATATACCCATTTTATTATAAGAGAAATGGGTAAATATTTACTGTGCAGATAAGTAAATATAAAACAAAATATATAGTGTAGACGTAGCAGAATACTAAATATTTTTAAACATACAATAAAGTAAAATGAAATGAAAATAATACAATAGTGAATACTTAAAGTACTAAAAAAATAGGTAAACTGAGGAAAAAACAGTAACTACTATATTAATGCTAAAAAAAAGCGAGAATATTTTTTTCATTAGTATAAAACACATACAGCCATTGAACATAATCAGTAAGTTAAAACGGAGTTATATTATTTTAATTAATTATAATTTCCCGTAATTAATATTTAAAAAATGTATCATTTTATGATGACCTACGTGGGCTAGTTAATATAATGCTTGACTTACAGCCCAATGGTTTTGGTCCAGATGGAAACCAAAAAATCACCAGTCTATTTTTTTACAAAAGGACTTTTTCAAT
Source organism: Odontocerum albicorne (assembly GCA_949825065.1). NCBI lineage: Eukaryota > Metazoa > Arthropoda > Insecta > Trichoptera > Odontoceridae > Odontocerum > Odontocerum albicorne. The sequence continues at coordinate 9,823,099 of OX463844.1, forward strand.
CGGGAAAAAGCTTTAAGTCCAGGTTTTACTCTACTTTGATACAAAATATATGTTATAACATCTTGAAATAATTTATATTTATTTAAAATACGATTTTTTTTAATTTTAATGTGGAATTAAATTCAACTCGGACATAAAATCCACGCCACAGTGCAACCGGTTCATCTGTATGGTATGTAAAGCGACCCCTACAAACTGCAAACATCTCGGAGATAAATCGCCCACGAAATAATAATTTAAATGCAAGATGTGCAGTGTTAATTATCCATATGAGAAATGTAAGACTATTATGTCGAACGAGGGGAGAGCGTCCTTAGGGAATGTCTCAATTCCTTATTTATTATATTTTTAAAAGTACCTGAGTATGTTTATCCCATTTTTTTAAATATATGGACCATAGAAAGACGACCTCCATTGCCTTGTTAATAAGATACGTGTCTCCCAACCCAGAAGTTGCGGGATTTAATCTCCCTGAAACCCAAAGTATTTAAAAAAAGGATTCCAGGTTAGTTTTCACTTAAAACAACCTTAGCATCTTTCTAGTTAGTTGGAAGAGATTACTACATGGCAATTAACGCACCAGGCTGCACTGTATACAACAAAAGTGTTATATAATACAATTAACGACGCGCACGAGGAGAATATTATTATACTTCCGGCATGTCGCTAGAAGAAAAGAAGACAGTTTTGAGATGTTGGAAGTGGCAGGTGTTTAGGGGCCGCGATCAAAAGGACGGTTTCCATTAAGGTGAATAAATCAAAGAGACGATTAGTTCCTCATTGTCTGCTGCAGTCATTATAGCTCAGCACCTAGAGGAGTGGAGACAAATCATTCGTTTAGTTCCTTATCGTCAGGGAACCACGACGTTTTATCATGAACAATACAACTAAGACGAAAACTGAATAAATATGCATTCCAATTATATCCACAAAACCAGATTTCTTAATTAAGATGTCACTGTTATAGCATATGAGTTTCCTTTCAGCAGATCTTTTCCGATAAACTAACGGAGCTCAGTGGTCAAGTCATCAGATGGGACATTTAATGTCACCACAGATGCATAATAGTGGATTTTCTGTGTCAATCCTCAATCTGAGGAGATTGTTCTTTGACCAATCCACGTGAGTGCGCAGCTGATTAAGATATGCCATGGTAAGTAGTGTCCCACCGGCTGGTTCTCCGATGGCTGCATCCTTGTCCGCAGTTTTCTGTTCTTGTTCTCCAAGTATCACTATCCGGAAAGTCTTCAAGAGGATTGCAAGTGATCATAAAATGTCTGCAAGAACTCAGACTCAGCTGTGTTGGCATAAGCAGGATACAATGCTCTACAATGGGTTCTTGCAAGACACCCGAGAGGAAGGAAAAGATTCGGATATCATGACTTTGTTGAGAGGATAATGTTAAAAGTGATGCGTTTGACCTGTTGCTGATCCCTTATTGAGAAACGGCCGCTGAGGACAAATATGTACGAGTATATAGGCGAAAAATGCGGTTTGAGCTGTAAGGGTATTGAAGAAGATTTTTACTTCAAATCATCAAGATATTTTAATCTAATGATAAAAGTATTTTTAGAAAAATCACAATACATCAAATTATTTTTTAACCATACGACTTCGTATTTTAAAGTTAAAGATTTGCTATTTACACAATTTTCCATATTTAACAGAAAAAATATCGGTGATACATTAAACTTGATAAATCGCTTTAAGAAAAGACCTTTAAATACTTTAACAGAGTTGATATTTTATTGTAAAAACTAGTGTAGAGCAAAGCGCAGACTATGAGAACTAATTTTGCGCGAAAATTATTAATTTATTTCAAATTAGCACATGTGAGGCGACTGAGCATAACACCTAAGAAAGTAATATTACTCCAATTTTATTACTTTACTCGTATAATGTATTATAAAAATAATATAGACGCGTTACTTAAAGAGTTAAAATTAATAACTGGAAAATATTTCATCTCAACCACCGTTAAAAAATAAGTTGTTATTTATTTATGACAAAGGAAAAATTTGCCATAAAATATAAAAAAAAATTTGTACTTGTTTTATTATACATTAGTTTAAAAGTATTAAGTGTTAAATCTAAAAAAAAAATGTCTAAAAAAAGTGCCTCATTGTTGAAAAGGTGTTAAAATAAAACAATTATATTTAGAAAAATGCTCCAAATGAAAGGTATTCAACTAGAAAAATGCTCTAAAAGAAAGGTATTCAACTAGAAAAATGCTCTAAAAGAAAGGTATTCAACTAGAAAAATGCTCTAAAAGAAAGGTATTCAGCTAGAAAAATGCTCTAAAAGAAAGGTATTCAACTAGAAAAATGCTCTAAAAGAAAAGTATTCAACTAGAAAAATGCTCTAAAAGAAAGGTATTCAACTAGAAAAATGCTCTAAAAGAAAGGTATTCAGCTAGAAAAATGCTCTAAAAGAAAGGTATTCAACTAGAAAAATGCTCTAAAAGAAAGGTATTCAACTAGAAAAATGTATTGAAAAGAAAGATGTTAAACTATAAAAATGTGTTAAATGTATAAAAATATCTTAACAGATAGGTGTTCAACCAGAAAAATGTGCTGAAAGAAAGGTGTTAAACTAAAAAATGTGTTAAAAAAGAAGACAAAAATTAAAACAGTCTCAAAATAGACATCACAGTTTCTTTGAGTATGCAACAAAATATTTAGAAACATGTCACACTAAATTAAAAACCTATTCGTTAGATTAACTTGCATCCGCAGAAGGGGACGAGTTAGAGAGAGGAACGAAAAAATGGAAAGTGCTTCATTTAATTCCCGTAACTTAATCATGTCGACACATCGGGCAGATGTAATCAAACTGCCTTCCAAATCCCAGCATCAGGATGAAATAGGATATTTTGTTTTATGTATAGTTCAACACCTGCTGCTCCATGGGAATATCCTATTTCAATTGGGTTGTAAACGAATTGTTTTATCTTTTTTCACCCTTATGAGAAAAGTTCTAATGTGAATTTAAATACAACACGAAATAGAAGCCAGATATGGGTTGGACTTTATCAAGTGTATGAAAATATGCAACAATAATCCCACTCACGGTCGCCCTGTTTTTTGTAACATATATATTGGCGAACAAAACATCACCTATCCCATAGTAACACACAGCCATGGATAGAACATTCATACATTTTTTCTACAAATTTCATGTTTTTCAGTAACTGTTATGTTAAGCTAACTTACATCGATTCAGTGAGTGATATTTAGAAAATTAAAAATTGAGCTATAAAAACTGCTAAACAGAAGGTTTCTGCCAATTTACTCGCCGATCTTTTGTGAACTGTGATATCATTCTCTCTCTCCAAGTGATGAATATCTCGTTCGGAGTCTCGGTCCAATGGAAGGACGCCTTACTCCTTCATCGGATAAGTTCTGACTGGTATGATATTTTATTTGGATATTTTGGTTCCTGTTTTTAGGAGACGGGGAAGGATGGTTTTATAAAATTTTGATGAATGATTATGAGAAATAATAAGACGTTAAATACTTGTATACATGTGATGATATATAAATAATATTACATACGAATATACATATATTTGTGGATGTGCGATGTCACACACGGTTATATATATTAGATGGGTGTGGGTGAAAATAATGGAGGTGAGATGATGGTGAGTAAAGCATAAAATGATGGATGTATAATATATAGGTATGTGGGGAGACGTGTGTGACTTTTTTTAAAATATTAATACATATATACAATATAATAAGTATGGGAGATACGCGTTTGCCTACGGAGGAAGGCTGTCGTCTGCCGGTGGAGGTGTCAGTGATGGTGTAGAGTACGACGGGGGGGCATTCAGAGTGACGGGGGTATTTGCAGTTAGGGGGCGTTCAGAGTGACGGGGACGTTTGCAGTTGGGGGGGAACGGAGAATAGATTTAGCACGTGGGTGTCTGAATTTGGTGTTCGCGTTGTAGTTTCCTAGAGCTTTTATGACGGGGTTGGGATGTCTTGAAATAGAACTGTAAAACCTTTCGGCCAGAGCGCGCATGTGTTCGGGGATAGTTTGAAGTGCGGTATCGGCGTGGAGTCTAGAGTTACGAACTATGTAGGGCGCGTCCAAGATCATGCGGAGGGCTTTGTTTTGGACGATTTGAATGTGATTAATCGTAGTTACCGGCGCGTAGCCCCATACCGGAAGGGCGTATGTCAATTGCGGTCTGATGATCGCTTTATAAAGGTGGAGTTTAGTGCGCGGACTTAATTTACTGAATTTACCGACCAAGGGGAATAATGATTTTATTGTTCCGAGAGCTTTTGATTTTACGATGAGGGCGTGTTTGTGCCACGTGTGTGATATCATTGCCATTGGCACTATTATATAAACATCATCTGTCAAGAATATCTACTTTCTGAAGTATAACAACTTGCATACTAATAAATAACATACACACAGGCGTCATCCATATATAGGGTAGATAATAATCATTATCGGAGACGAGGGATTGCCTTTTATGGAATATATTCTTTAAGGGGTTATTCTAATCTAGAGGCGGGAATTTCTGGCGTTTTCTTCAGACTAAATTAAAAAATAATTTAAAAAATTTTCGTGTACATTTTTTTACAGTTTGTTTATTGATGATTTGAGAACGAACAAAAAAGATTTTGAAAAAAAAAATTGGAAATTCAAGATGTTATCAGCTTTTATGTTATATCTTGTCGTAAAAAAGGGGGTAATCTGGTTGACATGATTGAAACCCTTTTGTAAATTTAAAATGAAAATCCTACACAGTTTCTTTATAAAAAAATATGTTTTTTATAGTTGGTACCAAAGATAAAAAAAAATTCGTAAAATGGCGGCTGTCTGAAAAAAGATTCAATTTATTTACCCTTTTTTTCAATTTTTTTTTAAAATAGTAAAAGAATTATTTTGAAGTTTTCAAGGTAGGAACGATATTAAAATATTTATTAAAGTTTGAAACCAAATTTGAAGGCAATCGGTTAAATAAAACTTGAGATTTTATGTCGACCAGGTCGAAAAAAGTAGTTTCGAGAAAAACGCGTTTAAAGTGTTGAGATTATTGTCTGAGTCATTCCGGTGCGGCGTAATTGCTGCCTCATTTATATCTATAACTTCGTAAATATTGAGAATTAAAAAAATTCCTTTGATATGAAAGAAAAAAACGAATTTTTTCAAATTTCTAAAGTAGAATACCCCCTTTTAAAGTATGAAATACATATAATATTTAGCCTCTTGAATATAATATTTAGCCTCTTGAATATAAACGAAAATGAAAGTGGTACGCACTTTTTATTGGTTGATTGTTATGCTGTCAAAGTATTGTTTTTTCAAACTAAGTTTTAATGATACTGATAATTTGTGAATTACAATTTTCATCTGCATTTAAACATAGACAAATCTTACAACCTAATTTTTTTTAACTGCAATTTTTATGAAATTAATCTTAATATGCCCTTTTTCAATCCACTGCTGAGTGAGGACACCCCTATGACTACCACTTCGCGTTTCGCATACTTGTACACCTGGTGTATGGAATAATAACCCGGTAAGTTTTGTCATATAAGAGTATGGGCTACCTCCATTTTCTGTCTGCCCTACAGCTTCAGAGGATACCTAGTAATAAATGCCATCAAAATTGAACTACGTTAAGCGTAAAACGAAGGACGAATGTGCCCTGAACCCTTCTATAATCCAACTTATCCTCACTAAAAAAACCACCTGCGTCCACCAATTATTACGACCATTGTTGTAGCACTGCGAATTTCTATAGCAATTTATTGCGTATTTGTTCCCTTCCGGAACACATATGTTTCTTAACATCGGCCGTCATTAAAATGGGATATGATTTTTTATACGAAAATTGACAAGAGGGGAGATCGGGAAACAAAAATTATTTTATTTATACATATTTAAATTGCTTGTTGGTACTTGATAATCGAAGCAATATTGAGAATAATCAAAAGGAAAATAAATTAGGACCAAATATCAATAAAAAAGAAATACCAAATGCCATTCAATTATCCTGAAATGGCAAAGCAGTTGGTCAAGATAGTGTTTATTTAAAAATTAGTTGCAACTCGTGAAATATTCACGGAAGTAAAACAAATTCTACATTTATGAAAATATATATTCATAAATGTAAACTTTGTTTACATATTACATTTATACATCGTCCCCTTTTACACCGGTTCAAAATTGTTAGCTAGGTATTTAAAATTCGTTCAGTATCACGAACCCACCGAGATTCAAATTTCGAATTAATTTCGGAGAGAATCCAAGTATTCCTCTCTCACTCTCTTGTATTCAAAATTTAACTCTCGCATTCTTTCTTTGGCAACAACAGTCGTACGAGCTTTGGCCTATTTATATTATGATAATTGAATGAATTTATTTTATTCATTCCATTTGGATGTCATACAGGACTTGTTGAACAAACTATTGATTACGGATTGCTATGAAGTTGTTGATGTTTTTGAGGCTATGAAGTTTGTGCTATGAAGTTATTGAAGCTATGAAGTTATTGAAGCTATGAAATTATTAAAGCTATGAAGTTATTAAAACTATGAAGTTTTTTGATATGAAAAAAAAACAAACAAGCCTCTTAATTATGATATATTGAGGAATAATATATTCATACAAATAAATCAATTACATTTTTATCTTTATTCCTCATAAATTAGGAAATATTTTTGCCTTTTTGTAAAATTTTTAGCAAGGTATTTTTTTAATAAGAGACGTCAATAAATACCACCCAATACGGATCATCCAATTAAATATTCTTGTCAGGGAAAACGTCAAAACATGGATCGTTTTTCATATCGAAGTATCATAACTCCTCCGTCCGGCCCCTGCACTGCAGGCCGCATATATCCCCTGAAGATAGGGAACAATAAGGGTAGAAAAGGGCTGCGAGGGGGCGCAAGGGCGATACAACCCTTCAGATTGAATAAACTTTCCGATCCATCCGCTTCCTTAGCTTCTACCTAAGTACTACTGCAGCTGAGGTGTCAAAACTCATTGACTCGGAATCCCCGAGTCGACTTCTCTCAGTCAACTGTCAAATTATTTGAGTTATTATTTAATGATATTACAATTGAAACAATGCAGTAATAACAGGTTGTACCCAGCTTAGGATGCGACGTATACGTAATGAATTATGAAAAGCGTTTTATCTGGATTGAAATTGAGCTTCAGCATTACATTTTTCAATAATAACAAGCAAGATTTAAATTACAAAGAAGTATGTTTCAAATAATTTGTAACTGAATAAAATTCTGAAAGAAGGAAATATGTAGTCAGAGAAATCGTAGAAGGTATATGTGAAGGTGTGTGGATGTAGAAGAGACTAAGGATATGTGTCGAGATTGGAAAATCTGGAACTATGTCCTCTCTGCTTACCCCGACAGGGAAATGGTATGTATATATGTTTGTATATTTGTTAGTTCCATAGCCTACTTCCAGTTCCTGTCTGATTTTCTTTTAAAGGCTAGTTTAATAGTTTACCAATTGGATGGAAGAGATTATCAGATGGCAATAAATTCGCCAGTTTGAACTGAATATGATTCATAATTTAATTCATTCTATCAATTCGATATTCGATCGATGAGCACTGTGGTATACTTAGTAAGCCGCTTTCACTCAAAATTTTCGTGAATGATCGATCGAATTTACATGGTACCAAATAAAAAGTAAAAAATCTCCCAGTCTAGTAGCAATACTCACACACTAGACATGTTTATGTGTTATTTTCTTCCCCTGGGTAGTATTTCCAATGCGTACGATGACGAAATATGAGTAACTTACCTATCTAAGTGGCTCTTATCCTGTTAGCTCAATAATCGAGGACAAAGACAATATCATCTCCCGGTCGAGCTTTTAAACATATTTGCCAGGCTCCTAGTGCTCTACCCCTGTGCTAAAAGGTAAACTATCAACAATAATTAGTTTAACCTTAATCAACACATTATTGCGCAAAAACTTCCCTGTTCTATACCAGAGCGAAGAACTCAAAATCCATATTCTGATGTTGTGAAGCCATAACGTCTCCTTTTTTCCTAATATTTTACATCAATATATCAGTATTACCAATTCGTTTAGTGACTAAAGTCACTTCAAGGGCGAATATTATTCGTTGTATCATCAAAGCCTCCTAATTCGTATTTTCATATTCCTGTAGTACTTTTCTCATTCGTTCTACATGCCCAAAACATCTCAGAGTGGTCTTCTTCATCTAACTCAATATCTCCTCATTCATCCCTAATTACTTCATTTTGTTGTCCGTCATACATTGTTGCCTCATGTATTTTTCTCACTGCACATATTTATTTAGCATTTATTCGTTTTTTTTTTCAGTATTTTCCCACGTCCACGTTTCACTCCCATACAGCATAATTTATATATTTATTTTGTGCCCACATATTGTTTTTTTTTATAAAATAGACTTTATCATTTCTCAAGAAAGGTCAACACTGTGTTAATTTTGAGAAAACGGTTTTTATTGTAAAGAACTGTTCATTTGAATCGAATTAAATCTCGCAATTTAATGAATACATTTATCATAACACTTTTATTAATTCATTATAAAGGTCTTAAAAGTATTTTTAACTTAAATTAAATAAGCAGTTTTAAACTATGTTATTGTTATATTATAATTCTAATATAACCAAAGTACAAAAGTAAAAGTAAAAATTGATAAAATTAAATATTTAAAACTTAAAACTAGCTCCTTTTGGCATCTATATTTTCCTAAAAAAGTGGTATTAATTTATGGTACAAATTTAATATATATTTTTTTTTCATCGACACAAGCTTGATAAGCACATTGGATTCAACAACTGTCAAGGAATTACAGAAATCAAAATTAAACCGAAGCAACAATATCATCATGAAACGGTACTGCAGTCATAATGAGGGGATGTTTTAATGAATAACGTAAAGTTTGACAAATCCTTCTGCAATAATATTGATAACAAGGGTGGATGGAGGATCCGTCAGTGAGCACCGAGGGCTGAAATACCACCCTCTGCAGAGGAATCTCTTACCTCTGCGGAATGACGTGATGCTGGAAGCGGGGAAGTATTCGCATCAAAATGTCAAACGGAAACATAAAATTCATTGTTTCAGGGATATGGTTATTAAATTTTACAATTTATTATTAAATTACCGGTTTTTTGTTTTATAAAATAATTTTGCGTTGTTCAATTTGGTAAATAATTTGCTTAAGATTTATTTGTTGTAATTTAACATTTATATTTATGAAATATGAAGTAAATATTTTTAGCAGCAATTAAGTGACTTTGTATTATTTTTGTAAATGTTATTCGTCAAATTTACATTAATTAAACTGTTATATTCTCGGTAGTTGAGTCTATTTTACTTTAAAAACAAACATATTTCGACCAATTTCTGCACACAGGTTCTACGATCAATATACTTTTTAACGTACGAGAAAAGGTTGATATCTCTGTCATAATACAAATTTACATCTAGTTTAGGTAGCATTTTAACATCGTCATTTAATAAACACTTGATAACTGCGCGATATTCAAGATTTCAGAATATAACGAAACAGCACGTCTTCTATTGACCATATTTTGCATATTTTTCAGGGTAGATGCATAAAATTTTATCTGTAACATCGCCTAACCATGTTATGAACGTGAATGGCGTGGTATTGGTTGATACACGTTCTAACTTGTTTATACTGGAAACTTTTGGATCTAAATGATATAAACACATACACTAGAAATCAAGATACGTGTTACATGAATTTTATTTCTAGTTAAATTGTATTGCCGTTTTGTAGCACACATTGCCAAATAGGTCATGGAGATCGTAAATACCTTTCCTCCTTAATATGACGTGAAAACAAATACTTTGAATAATGAAAATGGAATGATTTCTGATATAGTACCTTGAACTTGTTGGCTAGATGCCTGTATTCCAGTCCTGGGGTTCAGGGTTCGATTCCCGTTAGTACTCAGATTATCTACAAAGAGATCAAGTTTGGTTTCGACCTAAGGCTTATTTAAACACTTTTCTGGTTGATTCAAAGAGGTTGACATATGGCAACAAACCTGTATTGTATTTAAAAAAGTGTACTTACACTGTAGAGTATAAAATAAAGATGAAATATAATATCACTTTTGCAGTATACTTGTAAAGTAATGTCTGGTGGATTTTTATATCTGTTAATCTATTCCAACCAATAATAAAGATGATAAAAATGCCTTAAGGTGAAACGAGACTGGAGCCTTTTTCACTTAAAATTTGAATAAGCACTTTTTTTAGTTGGTTGTAAGAGAAGAGAGAGCCACATTGCAATCAACTCATCAGTTTGTACTGTATACAGCGAAAGAGTCATACAAACATAATTTCAAATATAATACTTGTATAATATTTTTTTTAATATCTCCAGCAAAAAATAAACGCACTTGAAAAAATATGGATTTTTATTTTTAAAAACATCAACATCTTCATCGATATGAAACTCTTGAGAATGCATTCAGCACAAGGAATGAAGAGCCTCTTCACTTCCCCTGTGGGGAATGCTTTGCGTTCTGTTGTTATTTTTCTATCAAACGAAAATAAAGCGCCCTTGCAAAACGGAGGGATGAAATGACGAACCGTATGATAATGCAAAAATATTTCATATCTTTTGTCTAAGGTGGTTTGATTAATGTTTCACGCAACTGCAGGTATGCTGGCGGAATGAAAGATTTTTTCTTTTTCAAGAATAAATGAACAAAAAATAACAATGATTAGAAGTCAGGGATATTGTTATAAAGACCGTTTTGAGATGTTTTTTTTTTTTTGGTGAACGAATTAATCATCTGACGAAATCGGAAATGGGGTAGAATTCGAAAGAAAGCGCAATCAATAGCTCATTTTGACGAAATCTAGAGGTAAATATAGCTTGTTTGTCTAAATAACGGGAGTTCAGGATTCTTTCCATTTTTTTTTTTTCGTTTTTGCTCAGAATTTTCTCGGAATTCTATCTTTTCTTTATTTGTTGTTTTCTGGTTGAATGTTATGAAAAAATATTTCAATATATCTCGACATTCCCTTACCTTATATGAAAGCAGTTTTCAGAATCATTAAATAAATATTGTATATATTTTTTGCGGTTTATTATCACGGTAAAATCATATCTATAAAATACAGCATCTTTGAGAGACCCTTCTGTTGTATACAATATAACCTGTAGGGATTATTGTCATATTTCAATCTCTTCCAACCAAACAGAATGATGTTAAAAATGCCTAAAGTTAAACCCTGTTTGGAATCCTTGTTTTTTAATCTAGGTTTCTACTGATCGGAAGACCAACTATGTCATGCGTCATTCCAGCTAGGCCATATAATTAACAAAGGACAATTTATATACCGCCGTTTAAATAAATAAATGATAGGTTCATTGGTAGCAACATAGTACGTAAATATGTATCCTGAAATTAAATATATGTTAATGCGACGGAGGGAAAAATACATTTGAGAGAGAAGCTATAATTTTCATGACATAAAGCTTTTAATTTACAAGTACAAGGGTATGGGCTGAAAAACATCTAATTTATCGTGACCGAGCTTGCCCTCTATTAGTGGGATGTCTTGACTGGGAGGGATGTTATAAGATGAGCCCAGACCTTTTAATAGCTTATCTCTAAAATATATTTTCTTCGATATTATCCTGAGATGTACATGTATATGTAATTTCAAGATATGTATATTTATATGTACATACCATGTTGATATCAATTATCCCATATTTATTTATTATTTATTTATCAAACAGTCTAGGCTCATCTCAAAATATCCTCCCAAATGAGATACAGCCCCACCAAAAGGAGGGTGAGCCCGCCTGTGAGAACGTTGGATGTTTTTTAGCCCTAACCTTTGTGCATGTAAATTATATTGGGTATTAACATAAGTTGTGTCCGTTTTTTTTCCAAATAAAAAGAACAAGAGGATACAAAAAAAAATTACAACACATTAGTCAATAATGTATTCTCCTTCATTATTTTACAACAAATTAGTCAATAATGTATTCTTCTTCATTATTTACAACTTCTTGCCAACGTTCTACAAGTTTTTTAATGCCTGTGCGATAAAAACCATCCGGTCTTGACTCGAGGAATTCGTCCAACCATGTTCGCAATTCGATGTCACTATTGAAAGAAACGCCGCGCAAATTGTTCGAAAGCGACCGGAAAAGGTGAAAATCGATGGCGCGTAGTCTGGAGAATATGAACGGTGCGGCAGGACTTCCCAACCAAGCGTTTGAATGACATTTTTCGTAATATTGGCGATATGAGGGCGGGCGTTATCGTGTTGCAGAATAACGCCATATTGCCGATCCGGCCTTTTTTGTTGAATTGCAGTGTTGAGCCGCTGCATTTGCAGAATGTATAGTTCCGCGCTGACTATCTGATTGCGTTCAAGTATCTCGTAGTGGATGACGCCTTGCCTATCCCACCAGATGCAAATCATCGTGTTGCGCGGATGCAAACCTTGTTTCGCTCTGGGCGTTGCTTGTTGACCATAACCCACCCATTCTTTCCGTTTCTTCATATTCCCATAAAGACACAATTTCTCATCACCAGTAATGATGAGGTAAAGGGATCTTTGCTTGTGGCTATGCGTAGCTCGATGACGCGCGAGCAAACCAGCAGAAATTGTCGAACGTTATTGATTTTTGTTGTTTTCACTCAAAACATGTGGAATCCAAGCGCCGAACTTCTGGACTTTTCCCATTGATTTAAGATTGCAGTATACAGACTACAATTCATTTGCTCAGCTAATTCTACGGTGGTTTGAAGGGGATCTTCATGAATAATACGGTTTAAGCGGTCCTCATCGAAGTCCATTGGTCGTCCGGAACGCTTCAGGTTGAATTTACCGTCTTTAAAACGCAAAAAACCATCGACGAGCTGTCCTTTCATTCATAGAATCTTCACCGTACACTTCGCAAATATCGCGAGCAGCTTTGTTCCCTCGATTGAACGCGAACAGAAGGAGGTGTCAACAATTCTCACTTTCGTCTACTTAGCGTGTAAAGAGAGAAAATAAAATAAATCCAAATTTGGACGAAACAGAGGAATTAACAAAATGATTTTTTTTTGTTGAGAGTTGTCAAATCACACGAGTGGCGGCAGCTTGAATTTTTTAACTATTTAAAAGTATTTATAAGTGAATTCCGTTGGTATAAGTGAGCAGTCTCAGAACAGGTAATAAGCCTTATGAGATAACTGGCACATAAAATTAAAATAAATAACTAATAATCTTATTGATAACAATTTTGTATGTAGATATCTATCCTGAAATAACACAAATATGTCAGTACAATGAAAACAAAACATCTAAGAGAGATATCAAAAGGTTTAGAGAGCAGACTCTCCTCAAGGGCAAAATGTTACTAAATAGAAGCAATGTTACTTTCCTACTTACACAAATCACACAAAAGAAAGCCTCCTTTTTCATAAACAAATAATCACGGAAAAGGTATAAATAAGACAACATTACACGAAACTTCTAGCTACCGACATGGCATATGTAACCAAAACTTAACCAAAAACATTTCACAATAAATATATCAGCCGGAAACAAAATAACATGAAGCATCTAATATTTTATGAGTCTATTTTTTCCGTTGACACAATGTTCCCTTGGATGATGTTATATTTTAAGGCATTACTGAGACAAACAAATCTTTCTTTGCCGAAATCAGGGCCAACTTTTATTTTTAAAGTGTTGGGTGCATTTAAAGGATCTACGAGTTTTAAATATTTTAGGTTAGTCAAATCTTATACAAATATATTGTAATTTAACTATAATATCAAGATGTTATTAAAAATAACAAAGATTTAATTAAAGGATTTGATTTTAACTTTGAGAAATTTAATTTAGAATATTCAATAATAAATTACTTTGTTATTCCTCTAATTACATTTGTCAGTGCTACACATGTTTCCACCTCCTACCCAAGGCTCTCTTTAGAACTAATGATCCCGGTTTGCTCCGAGAGTAATGCTTAAGTCCAACAGGAGTCATGTTTCAGTGCAAGTGTATATAGTATATTGACCCAAATGATTTTTTTAGGTTTGAGTGTTTTTTTTTTTAATTATCTAATTATTTATTATACTACACACACTTTCGATTAAACACGACGTCAGTTGGAACTAAGAATTACACTTGTAACAAACCTGGATAATTCCACCTGAAGACAACCTTGAGATGGGAAATAGAAACACGTGTCGCGCATATACACGTAATAATTTATTATTTATTATTCTATAAACACTCAACTTTGTTTAGAGGTGGAGTCGTATGAGAAGGTGGAATGAGGAAGAAGCAAAGGATGTCTGTTTAGATAGGCAAGTCTGGCGCTTTGTCATCTGCCAACTCTGACATAGGAAATAGTGTGATAGTACCTAGGTAAAATTTTCAAAACATGTTTATTATTTCTTTCATAATTTTCACTTACTTAAAAGATAATACTCCGTAGCATATCATTTCTAGAAGCTTTCTAGAGCCGGCAGTGTCAATGACAAAAGTTTTTCAATAAAAAGTAACATCGATGTGAAAACAACGAAAGTTTTATATATCTCTCGTCTCTGGAGAAACGTACAGGAAGAAATGCAGATAGTTTCCATTCGAACAGTTACAAACAAAAAATTTATAGCAGGAGTGTGAAATCTTGACAGTGAACACAATGCGCGAGATGCATTTCAATGAAGTGGTGAGGCTCTCCAGGGTGCAAGAAGTGGACCGAATTCAAATGCGGAAAACAACAATACAATGCGATGCAACTGCGGTGAGAACATCTTCCCTTATTGATTTTTATGTAAAGAACGTGGAAATTTGTTTTGGTTTAAAAACTATCTGGTGTGAAGTTTATTTTTCATAGTTTTCCAAATATCAATTGCTGTTTACTTTTTTGTAAGATAACTGTGTAAAGGTTGATAGTTTTATGAATGAAATATTTAAACAATTTTTATATGGAATCACAGAAATATTTCATCACGGCGTCGTATAATAATTTTTCATTTAATTTCCAAGAACAAACAGTATCAAATTAAATAGTAACGCTATTTACAGGGTTACTTGATTTAACCATTCAGCTCTAAGCGAGGAAACTAAGTTTATATCCAGATTATTTATTTATATAATTTACGACACAACAGTGTATTTTACAATCAAATGCGCATAAAACAAGTTAAAATAAATACTTAAAATTACTAACGAAATTACAATACTTTGTCTAAACTAAGATGTAGATAAGAAAAAGCAGTAGTAATAATTACAAAGTAATTGTTTAAAACAATTCAATATTTATATTTAAATTCAATACATGTATGCACAGGCTGACACAAAAAGGCATCCACATATTAATAGCTGGTAACTTGCTGATTTTTTTTGTTTTCGATTTAACCGTTGAAAAATAATGGCTGAAACCAGACTAAGTTTTGAACAAAGAAAGTTTATTTTGAAGTGCTACTGGAAGTACGAAAACGCGGTAGTAGACTTATTCTTTTGGGGATTTCTCAAGATTAAAGTTTATGTTAAAAAGACTGAAACCATTGATGAATTACGAGTAACCATTGAAAGACAATGTTCCCAAATACTAAATGAAATGATTCTCGATGTTTGTGATTGCGTTGCTTGGCGTTGCCAGCAATGTCTAGACCAGAATGGTCATCAGTTTGAAAACCGACGCTAGGTATAAAAAATACATTTATGTAGTTAATTATGTGCGTTGAATGTGAACTGTGTGCTAATAAATATAGACTTTATTATCATTAAAGTTATGGATATATTCCTTTGCGACATCGTGTACATTACAAAATATTGCCAAATTTTGCCAAGTAGACTAACTTAACACGTTCACTGCGTCGAACACGGCTCCCGTGTCCATACAAAATAGCCTTGAATGTTGAGTGCACTCATAAACGTCTCCCGATAAGGATTCGTCGCCGGTTTCATGTGTTTTGAAGACACGAAGGAATACACTTGTATATGATGTTTAAATAGAAAGTAGAATTCGATTTTTAACCAAGTTATGGGTTTTCAAAAATTCGCGAATTTTCAGCATCTCTGTATGTTATTTTATACGCAGTGAACGTGTTAACTGTAAAACATATATTTTATATTGGTAATAGATATACTCGTGTATTCATAACTGAAATAAAGTATCAGATAAGGAACAAAAATCTAAAACGATAAATCTCTAATAAATTGTGGAACATACTCGTATAGATCGTTCAGCCAGAAGAGTCATTTTGCAATAGTGTGAGTAACAGTGCGTTTTAAAAAAATTGTCATTTTATTTTTTTAATGAAGTGAAAAAGTAAAAAAATATGAAAATAATATTTTATATTCAAACATTGAAATGAACACACACGTTTTGTAAATTAAAAATGTTGTCAGCATAAATTGTAATAATCATAAAAATAAAATGAAAATAAATTTATTTCACATATTAATTGTTTAAGCATGACAGATTCTAGGAAACATTAAATAACAATAATGGAATTTTTCAAGATTAAAAATAAATATAAGTACAAGCATTATAAAGTAAAAATGTTCGTCAACTTTAATTAGATTGCACATAAAAATAAAATGAATGTAAGATTATTTAACATATTAGTGTATCATAATTACAATGCCAAATAATAAAGTTTTAAAATAATAGTGGATGGAGTGATACTTAATCCTAGGAAACTTTAAGTTATAACAAAGTACATTCTAAGCTTTCGAAAAAAATTGAATTATGCATTACATTAGACAAAAATCGCACTCCTAATCTCGACATGGTAGTGTTTTTCTAATCACCGAGTATTTTAACAATACAAATGTGCGCTCTGTGCGAACCAATCGTGTGGCATTCTAAAACCAATACCACTACATAAGTTGTGTAATACAGAGAGTGTTACTCCCACCATTGCAAAATGACTCTTCTGGCTGAATGATCTTTACATAAACTCGTAGAATAGAAATCATACAGAAATATAGTAGAGAAGGGAACTCAAACGGAAGTATGGCAAAAATTTTGTGAATCGTGTATTTTTTTCTATTATCTCTTAAACACTGATGATGTTGAAGAACATCTTGGATGATATCTCGTCAGTCGTGCCAAAATTACCGCAAATGCAGCTTTACTGTTGACGCTAGTATGATTTACTAGCAGCAGAATTAGCAGCTTGAAATCAATTAAAGCGCGATGCACAAATTGCATTTTAAAATAACTATTATAAGCACATTGTTTTTTTTTTGTGCAAAATAGTGTAATGCAATAGAAGGTACAATTAAAAAAAAACACAGTAATTTGTTAAGACTTGCAACTTTCTCATAAATAACCAAGTGAAAAAAAAATATTAATTTATGTATGGTTTTTTTTTATTTTAAACCTTAAATTTGCAAAAAAATTTATTATTCTTAATTTTAGTATATTTTTACAACACAGATATTTCTTAATTTTGGACATAATATTATTACACAAATACAGATGACCTCCATATTCTGGTGGTAAGATTATTGACTTCCACTTGAAGGTCGAATCGGGCTCGATTCCTGATGATACCCACAAAAAGGTGCCAGTCTAGTAAAAGTATTCGTCTTGGAATAATAATCGCACACGCTGAGCGGTAGTGTTGCTAACATATTTAATAACGAACAGCGAGTTAAATGCCTACTTTGGAGGTTCTAAACCCTTATGCTCGATTAATGGAGTCGAAAACCATATTGTTTCCCAGACATGCTTGTAGGAACTACTATCGTCGCTGAAATATTGTCAACATACACGGTCAACGACCGACGAAACGACCTTTGGATATGTCCAAAGGTCGCATACCAAAACATTGAAATTGTTTACCCACAAATACTATTTACGATACATTCCACAGTAGAAAGAGAACGCATCACGCTGTCTCGCCGTTTTCGCCAACAAATTGTCTACCCACAATATTATTTGCGATGTCTGCAATATTTCAATCGACCATCTCTGCACGCACACTAAATGCTCTTCAGCATGTCTCAAACACTAATTCGGATATATTGAAGGGTATCATCTAAAAAACCCGCAAATACTCATTTGAAATTAATTAATCTATCATTATGACGTTTACACATTTTAAATATTCTCTTCAAGATTGCAGAAATATGTATTGAACAGTGTATCAATACATTAAAAATGAGGAAACAAGAAAAAAATAATTGTAAAAAAATTAAAGAGTATAGTGTGAACTTATTTACATAATCTAAATACAAAATATAAAATAATAAAATTGAAGAATAAAAAACTCCAACATTTAAAAGCCATTTAATATTTTTATAACACAATTTGTTGTCACCTAAATGAATCTAATGTGACAAGAACAACAATCGAAGAACTTTCAAAGAGATCATAAACAAAGTCATGTTGAACAAAATATGTCGAATCGCTCCTGTCTTTATTGAAGCACGTTTATGTCTTTGTACGTCAAACCAAAATTTATGACATATTAACAGATACGCCTTTTCAATGCCATTCCTCAATGGCCAAGAAGGGATGAAACTTCGCAGACCAGGGGAGGTTTCTCGTACCGGGCCAAACTTACCCCCTCACATTCGTTTCATGGGGAGTCCCTTGCACTCCAAAACCTCACCCTTCTGTTTGGAGAAAATCAAAAGAAAATACGCCGCTGATGTGTTTCTCTACTTAAACATCATGTGCATTTCCTAAACTGACTCAAGAGCAACACTCTGTATTTTTTATTAATTTTTATAGGTTCAGTGATACTGTTAGTGGTATATTTCCCACCCTTAAGAGTTTAGTGTTTAGAAAAACCGAATAAAGTGGAAAGGCAAAGTTATAAAATTTTAGAACTATTTATTTTTATATATTTATATACGATCAAGAAGAACGCATGGAGACGGTTTGGACATGAAGAACGAATGAACGAAAAAAGACAAACAAAACAAATATACAGAGCAAATATGAGTAGAAGGTGAGGTAGAGGAAGGCCTAGAAACGTATTGTGGGATCATATGAATGATGTTTTGAAAGAAGGAAATGTAAAAAATATGAGAAATCTTAGGAGTTGTATAAGAAGGCGAATGGATAAAGAAGAACAAAATATGTGTATCGCAATAGGAAAGTCAGGCGCTTTCTTTCCTCTGCCTACCTCGACAGAGAAACGAAGTGATGGTATGTTTGTATGCATCTTTGGTGGTCATCAAATATAGATGCTCTCCGGAAAAATACATTCAAGAATAAAGACGATTGAAATGAGGTATTTTAGTGGAGTGAAGGGGTTGACAATAATGACCTGAGCTAGAAATATAAAACTCAAATAAAAAAGTCACTCAGGATACAATATCTGTTATAGTACTCTACATTGAAAGCTCGCAGATAAGTTGCATTGAACATGAACTTAAACGTTCAAATAAACAGTTGTTAATACAATTTTTATGGTAAATTTAGAAAAAACGGCACCGTGTGCATTGCCCTGGATATAATTAGGAAAAGCAATTGGAAGAACTTTAAGAAAACAGGTAGGATATTCAATGAATACACTGACCGAGCTAGTGCAGAGCAGTACCAGGTAGCAGATTATTTTTAAGATGGTGGGGCCCCGACGACGTTTCAGGGATAAAATGATGGAAAGAGAAGCAAAAATGTTTGAATAAACTATAATATTAACTAAAACGCACTCGGAAACTGCATTAACATATGTAACGCGGTTAATAATTGTATTAGACTTTAGTTGTATACAATAAAATAAAACTTGGATTTATTGCCATGAAGCATTTCCCCAACCGACTAGACATCTTTTCAAGAGACCTTTAATGTAAACCAGACAAGAAACCTTCTTTAATTTAAATGATTTGGGTACTAACGGGAATCAAAACTGCACCCCTATATTAGAAGACAAGTGTCTTAGCAACTAGGCAAAAGAGGTCATCATTTAGTATTCTATTTTTTTTTCTTAATATTTAATGTTTTTAAATGCTTGTATTCCTGAAGGAGAATGACGATTTTTATAATGTGGAATCTTCAAATTTAAAAAAATATGTGTAACAAAGATTTTTCTTCAGTGGCTCTTTGACAACAGGAAAGAGATGAATTAGAAACTGTTATACTATATGTAGATCACATAGGTAAGTTAGTGAATGACTGATACTAACGTAGAGGATACGATGAAAACTTATTGGAAAAACCTTGAATGTGATTGTTGACATTGTGGTGCTGTTGGAATTGTGTATATGATAACTTGAGATTACAGTATATATAAGGATGTGAATGCAGACTGTGAATGTTTTAACTGAGATTTTAGTAGAGTAACAGTCGGGCAAACGGACATGGGGGCATACGGACATGGGGACATACGAACATGGGGGCATACGGACATGGCGGCAAACGGACATGGGGGCATACGGACATGACCTAAGCAAATGGCGTGTCAGCTGTTAAACCAGGAGCCGACATCTTAGTTCGTTGTTAGTACTTAAGGAAGGGACATTCACGCTGGGAATACAAACAAAATCAGCTCAAATTAGACCAATCTGTGCGAATTGTGTTGTTTTAATTGCAATAAGTGTACAAAAAAGTACGTGAAATAACGTGATTGCTATATTTTTTATGTAGATTATTTATAACTGACGCATTTTGCATACGGATGGACTTTTAGGTTATAAATATTAGATTTTTTACACTCGTTATTATGGTTACGTTATTATATCATACAATATTGACTTCGTAAAATTTCAGTGACCATTTTCCATACACTTGAGTTAGCATGGAATTTTGAAGGCTGTAGGCGCCATCCATTGATGCGGGAAGGTATAATCATCGAGTCTGGCTCCAGTGTGTTTATTCACACCCTGGCAAAGTGGAAATTTCAATAATATTTATGTGCGAGTAGTGTTGAGGTAGCGGGTAGGTAGGCACCTAGAGGCTTTCCTTTTTACAACCGCCGCCTGCCTCCTTGAAAGTCAATGTAACGCCATGTTTTCATTTGTACCCTTTGAAGTTTGGTCCTTATTACTTTGCGTTGGCTTTTTGTGAACGATATTTTTAATTTTTCTTTGAGAAGTATATGCATATCTTATTTTTTTAATCAGCATTAAAGACACAAAGGTTAAAACCTAGTCGGGGCAGAATATTTTTTTCTCAGCATAATCGCCACCACGCTATTATTGGGGTAGATAGAGAGAATAGGTCTCTACTTCAGTCTATCCTGGCGCACATTTCTGATTTCTGCTACGTCGATACACTTCATCATCCTATTATAGTTATAAATAGCGGCGGCCGGTCTAGAGGTGCACTGAACCGGAGAAATAATTCGCAATAATTAAGTTATATATTCGCAAACATGACTTTCAAAAATGTTAAATATTTGTATAGATTAAATATGTATAAGAATACTGACAAATAGTAAGAGTATATCTATTTAAGTGAAAATTGAAAATAAAATTTAAAAAACATTCCTTTCAAATTGACCGGCCAAGTTTGCCAATACTACCGGAGCGATCTCTAATACGCACCCGACGGAAACGCAAATTCATACAGGGCAGACAGAGTACAGTAAACCGTGAGCCAGCGATATTCCATATTCGCTCAGCGTCTCGAAGTGCGTTGGTCCTCAGCGCACCAGCGCACCTCGTGGTTATAAAGTTACTCCTCTTACAGAATTTAATTAATTTGGTCGAACAAAGTTCATCTGGTCTATTCAAGATTCTACTCGTAATACTTTCTGTACTACTGACATATATGATTTTTTCGACAGTTTAGTCATTCTTTCTACGTGGCTGAAGCATTTCAATGGTCCTTTCTTATTTTAAACACTACATCTTCTTTCATTCCTTATTATTTACTAGTTTCCTCAGCCATTATTCTGTCATACATTTTATTTAACATATACACAATGCAACGCATTCATTTTTACCAAATTGTTTTACATTCATCGCTTGTAATGTGATTTTAATTCCAAAAAAAATTGGCGTAATATATCACCGAAATGTTATGTGATTTTGGTCATCAAAATAATTTTATATTTGAGAATATATATTTAAAAAAACAAATTTTATGTCAAATAAATAGATAAGTAATAGTAAAATTAGGAAAAATTATACTCTTCCAAATGTACGAAAATGAACAAACCTGAAAAACAGTATAAAGTTTAAGCATTGCAATTCTCTCTGTTTACCCCAATTGGATTAAACTACGAGTATGATAGTAAAGCGTAGCTATTATATTGAACACTTTCTATGGATGCTTCCTACAAGTTTGATAGTGAGATACTTTTTTAAAACATATACCAATCTCGATGACATAGTTGGTAAAAATCCTGTATTCCTGCCTGAAATTTTGGGAAACCAGATGATTTAAAAAGCGTTTCACTTTTGTTTTTATTTTAAAACAACTTTCTGGTTGGTTTAAAGATATTACCACATAGAAATAAACTCACAACGCACAACAAAAGCATAATATAATTAAAAAATTGGTGTTAAATTTATATTATAATATGTATAATTTTAAACTGATAATAAATTAATATTCTATATTTAAAACCGATAATAATAAATCATTCATTAATGATTCTAAACTTTTTATATCTAATTAAAAAATTTAATGATTATTATAAAACCCCATTTGTTTTAGTAAATTTTTATTAAACATTATTTTCAATTCGTGTTTTGTTCGCTTCATTAATTGCTGGAATATTCCCTAAAATACTGAGAATTCTCGTATAATTTATATGGCTAGGCGCCAGCATTTTTTCAGAATAATTACTCCATTTATCAGTCTTTTAGTTGAATTTATAAAAGCTACTGGTAGCTTCCTAATTGAGTGATCTCGTAATTCAGCATTAGAAACGCATCGCTTCATTTTATGAAAGGAAAAAACAAAATCGTAAAACCAATTAAATTCACTCAAAAACTAAACAAATGGATTTTAGTGACTAATGTAAGAGTTTATTAGTTGATATTATTATCTATAAAATGTTTAAGTTTTATGAACCTTGACAGTAAAACAGTTATTTTAACCAACGAAAAGGCAAGCAGTATGAGAAACATAAAAGCTTGTATGACGACACGTATAGATGTGGTTGAAGTGAGAGCGTGTGCATTAATAAAAAGGTGTAGAGATCTATCCTCTCTGCCAATCTGAAATGAGACGTGGCGTGATGGTATGTATGAATTTCATTCCTACAAATTATTTGACTCTCTGTATAAAGATATACATATACATACGCAAGCCATAGGTCAATTATAAAAATACCTCTATAGAACGATACAGAGCTTAATATCATAACGCTAACCGATTCATATCTGGTCACTCGCGCTACTGCAGCGCATCAGCCATGTTTGCAGAAGGCAGTACATATGAATTCATGCAAGATCATATACCACAACTTTCATTCTCGTCTTTATCCTTAGCCTCGGTTCATGATCCTGATGAGGCATCGAACAGCAGGTACAATATGAGATAAAGAACAACATGTGCCACCAACATAATGATACGGAGTGTTTTCCTCCATCAAGTGTCATATCTGAGTAAAATATGGTCAATTCTCCAGCTAGACGTCAATGTGTAGTGGAAGTTTCTTAATTGATTCAAAATTAGCTTGTCTTTATTTATTTTTTCTTCTCATCTATTTTCATTTTCATGAAATTATTTCTTTTTGAAGGACATATTATAGACTGATTAGAATTACTAAAAAAATAAGTTGAGCGTAAGGATAGGAAGATGGTGGCTGCGGCCATTTGATTTGAAACTTCCTCGCATCTGCATATGTTAAAAACACATAAGGTGAGAAAACCGCAGAAAACTTACAAAGAAAAGACGAATTATAAAAAGCCTATACACCACCTATATCATATGTGTACATTAGGGTGTCCCTTATTTGGTCAAAAAAAAAAAATTTTTGCGATTTTTTTTGCTCTCACCCCCTAAATATTTTCCATTTGATTTGATTCACTCAAAAACAAAATTTTATCTCAATAAGATGACGTTAACCCGTGCCGACTTGAGCGCCAAATTTGAATGTTAGGAATTATATGTTTATTAGTTCTAAGTCAGTGTAAAAACTTTTGATGAACGTATAATATCTTACTTTTTTTAAGTTCAATACATTTTTGCTCTTTAGAGTGCACTATGGTTTTTATATATTCTTGTGGATACTTTCTTTACAGTGTTTCTATCTTAAAATCTGGGTATGGTCTACGATGTTCTGGAACACAACGCAACACAAATTGCTTTTGCTCTTCATCGACTGTCAATAGTCCATGAAAATCTTGCATTAATTTAACACGTCATTCAACAGTCATTTACAGCTTTTAACTCCTTAACTATCATTTCAGCTTCTTAATATGAAGTGTTGCTCATCCATGTTGAAGGATTTTCTTGAATAAAACTAGTACCCATCTTCAGGCGAGAGAACAGATCTCTGCTCTTAGTTGACACGAAGTCATCTATTGTTTTCTGGGAAATGAAGATAATTTTAGTTTTTTTTGCAGTCTCCTCCCAAAAAAATTACAAAGAGCTCTTTGAGTTCCCGGCAATAACCTCTCAGTAATGGTTTATTTTATTTACTTTCATAGAATTCTAACACTTCCTTAATTTCCGACTCATTGAAAAATACTTCCACATTCTTTATGCCACTTTGAAAATTATTTGCATTGATACTTTTCCAGCTCTCCCTTAAATGTTTAAAAAGTGGTATGTCAAGACTGCTTATTACATCATGTACTTTGCATTTAAATACACATCGTAAAAAAAAGTTCATATATTTGATGACGGCACGGGAAAAACAACAACTCTCTGTCCAATATTTATTCAAGTAAGACACATGCCTACTTAAAACAGCCATTGTTTAAGGCAGTTGTGTCGCTGCAGAGAATTTGTACATTGTCTTCTTTACCCCAATAGGTTAATGCATCCCAAACAGCGTTCGCTTGCTCTTTACCAGAAGCATTCTGTAATTTTGGAACGCCGATGAGCTGCTCACTGTTCTCAAATGTATCAACGATTGGAAGTCTTTCTTCTTTTGGGTCCCTGACAACAATTAACCATCCCAATGAAAAGTTAGAATTGCAGGGATATTATTCTTGAAAGCCGATTTAATTATTTCAGAACGTTCTCTTCTCTTCATCTGGCTGATTCGATGAATATAAGATTTATTAATAGATAGCTCTTCGGTATTGTGGCCAAGTATCTCTGAGGTCAGCTGAAGGATATATACAGAATCTCTTACACTCAGCTGACTATCCAAAGCAGCTACTAATTTTGTAGTAATACAATCAGTGGTACTTCTTCTCGCTGCATTTTGCATTGATGTACTCTCAAGACTCACCAACGTCGATTTCATCTGAACTTGGAAATGCCTTATCTGAATCTTCAGATGATGGAAAAGGAGGTACACTAGTAGATGTAGATACTACACATTGTTGTTTCTCTTGCCTTTTCTCTTTTTCTAATTTTCTTTGCCTCGCCCTTTTCTCTATATCCGCGAGTTTTCGGTCTACTTCTGATAGATAGCCTTTACGTCCAGGCTCTCTCTGTTGAAGTAAAAACTTCCTTTCTTCTTCCAACTTTAATGTTTGTAGAGCATTGGCATGTGTAATATCAAATAAATTGTCCAAACAATTTCTAAACTCCCTTTCACGGCGCTTAAATTTTTTTGCAATTTTCTCCACTCCGAATGCAAGTTAATCAGTTTTTGTGAACAATGGTGAACAGCTCTTGTTGTAATTCTCGATTTCTCCCAAAATATCACGCACTCACGAACCATAAGATTAGCACTTACACTGAAATTTAATTTTACCTCCCGTATGTTATAAAATAAAACTTCCAGCACTTATCTATTTGTTGGTAACTTGTGCCCTGTTATTTGGTGTTTTATATATCCTATTAAAAACACACGTTCCCTGGCACTGCGTAATTGATGTGACATAATGTTATGGTAGCAAGCCAAAAACACATGCTACACGCTTGATAACAGATAATGAACTGAATGCACTGCACGTGCCACGTACTAGAGACCTGACTTAGCGTGACAAGTTCGGCCATGTTCTTCATGCGAGTTCGCGCTCAAGTCGGCACGGTTTATAATGCTTCGATCACAACAAAAAAATTTGTAGACATGTTTTAGAGTCATTCAAACAAAATTGGAGGGTGAGACGGCCAAAATTTTAAAGTCGGAAAATAAGGGACACCCTAGTGTACATATTTAGCACTGAGGCAAACAAAGAATATTTATATCATGAGAAAATTGTTAAGAAAATAATTTGTAATTTATTTTTATCAAACACTGTTTATTCAACTTTTTTGTAACGGTATAACCCTACCGGTTTCAAGGCTGTCACCTCATCTTCAGGGGAGCACAAACAAGACTAAATTCTGTTCGAACTGGTACCGATATACACGCTTCAACGGTTGAGGGCTGAGGGGTGAGGGAGGCATGGGACGATTTCGGCCAAGAGCGGAGAGATTTTTGGCATATAACTGTTCACCAGATGTTCGGATCGATCCGAACATCTGGTGAACAGTTATATCCCAAAAATCTCTCCCAGTACCAGTTCAAACAGAATTTAGTCTTGTTTGTGCTCCTCTGAAGATGAGATGAAAGCCTTGAAACCGGTAGGGTTATAACGTTACAAAAAAGTGGAATAAACAGTGTTTGATAAAAATAAATTACATTGTCTTTAAACCTCCACAACGTTAATGTCTTAACTATGAACAACATATTAAGAAAATAATATGACTGTTGCAATGGCAAAATTAACACGTTAATATAACGAAAAATATACTGTTATCTAAAACCAATCAAGAAATAATCTAGTAATGGAATATTATGCTCAGATTCAGGAATACCTAAATAGTCAAATATTTGATAAATCACAGTTTACTTAAAAAATCAAACCGAGAAGAACTAATCACGTCTAGCAACTGCAGTAGCTCCCGAGCGTATCCATACGTACGTGTTAACTTTGTTTAAGTATCACAAAACTACGTGTATGTATGTATATCATAACTTAAATACAGGGTGTCGGAAAAAATGTATCTACAATTTTAATGATTATAGAGTCTGTATTTATTATCATACAGTTTCCTTTCAACGTTAACAATAAACTACATAAACATATTTTTTATACTTAAGGCATGTTTTTAAACTGATGACAATTCTAGTCTAGACATTACTGGCAACGCGAAGCAGTGGGATCACAAACATCGAGAATCATTTCATTTGGTATTTGGGCACATTGTCTTTCAATGGTTACTCGTAATTCATCAATGGTTTCAGGTATTTTTGCATAAACTTTATTCTTGAGAAATCTCCAGAAGAAAAAGTCTACTACCGCGTTTTTGTATTTCCAGTAGCACTTTAAAATAAATCATCTTTGGACTACTACCGCGTTTTCGTACTTCCAGTAGCACTTCAAAAGAAACTTTCGTTGTTCAAAAACTTAGTCCAGTTTCGACCATTATTTCTCAACGGTTAAATATAAAACAAAAAAAATCAGTAAGTTACCAGCTACAATTTTAATATCTGGATAGATTTTTTTGCGACGTCCATGTGAATACACTTTTTGCGACATCTTTATGTATGAATTATGTAGACCTGTACTGTATTTACCTCAACATCTGCAATAAATATATTATTATTAATAAATACTTCAACTGTCATTTGACTCAATTTTAATAAGAATATAAATGCCTTATTTTCAACATAAAGGAACAGAAATATAACTTGCATCCACATTGATTGTAAATTACTTTTGCATAAACTAGTTTCAACACATCGTCGTCATAATGAAGTCCGTATTATATTGGTTTACAAATCGAACTTAAATAACGTATTATCGCCACTGTTCTGTTTATGTGTACAAGCCGATATGGAGAAGGAGCAATGAGACAGGCTAATAAACAGTGTCATAAAATATTTAATACCAATATTTACGGTCACTTCCTTGTTGAACGGACTACAATGTAAGAACCCCTCAAAACTGTAACGTTATCCTACTAAGGGTTGACACAATAAAACATGTTGTGTTTCTTTTATCATTTTGTTGGAAGTTGTACAATAAATATAAATTAATTTTATTGATAATTTATTTAAGTTTATTGAATTTATCCAATAAGTGTACTTATACTCGTATGAATATTTAACAATTAAATTATTTTGCTCTTCCACAAATTACATGAATCCCCGCTACACGTGTTTCTACCTCCTATCCCGAGATTCTCTTCAAATGTAATGATTCCGGTTTGTTACAAGAGTTGAGCTTAGGTCAGACTGGTGTCATGTTACATCGGGAATGTGAGTGATATATTAATCCAAAAGAAAATGTGCGGCGATAAATGCAATTCATGAAACAAGAAAATAATTTATTCCTAAATATTCTAATGGGGAATCCGTAAAGTTAAAGTGGAACGTACTTGTAGATAACGTACTTGTACAATTTGTTATCTTGTTAAACACACCATTTGTATATATATTTTTTCACTAGGATTACAGTAAAAGAATAATATAAAAACAAGGTTTGTTGCCGACTTCTAGTGATTTATAAAACAGATCTAATATGGTTTCCTAAAACACTGTGTTTTTCACTTAAGATAACGCTACAACCCTACCAGTTTCAAGGTTTTCACTTCATCATGAGGGGTGTTCTCTCAAAACTGAATTATGCTTGGACTGACATCGAAATACTTGTTAGATCTCCTGAATGATGATATGAAAACCTTGAAACTGGTAGGCTCATACCGTTATCTTATGTTAAGTCGAAAATACAGTGTTTTAGTGCAATTGATCAAAATATCTTTGAACCTCCAGTGTTAACATCTTAACTATAAATAATATAATTTGTTTTCCTTTTCCACTACGGAACTGCACAAAAAATAGATTATACTATATTACGTATTCATTGCATACAGTACAACCTACCGGATATATTGTCATGTGTCAATCTCTTCCGATCAATTAGACATATTTAAGAGAGCTAAAGTGAAAAGTAACGTTATAGTATAAAAATATATGGTTCGTGTTGCATTGCACATTGACTCGAATATATTTATTATTTTTTTTCTATACAAGACAATAAAAATCGATTGATTTTTAATTATTTATCTTAGAAAAGTAAAATGTGGATCGAGTCCTTTTAATTATAAACAAAAAATATTTTAATGTTTCAAATACTGAAACTTATCTTCTGGACATTTTTTGGCTTGACCTTCTCCAGAGTCGTGCTGCTAATTGCCGAGTTCCGTATCCTCTTTTGAAGCCTTTGATAATTCTAATTTTATAAAAATATATGAAAGAACGATTGACAAAGATGAAATGCGTCATGGAAGAATGCGTTCACTTTAGTTGATTTTTTTAATCTCATTAGATTAAAAAAATCATATATTGAATATATAAAGATTGAACACTTATCATTATAAGTGTTCAATCTTTCAGCTTAGCAAACTAATAATTAGTCACTGTTTATCCAAATATTAACATTATTTTTTATTTATGCACATAATTTAAAAATGTTTTTTTTTTTCTTTATTGAAACAATTAAAAATATATTTATGATCCACACTATAACAAATCAGACTAAACACTGGCCATATTATCAATTGAATCAGACATAACAGTGCATATGGATCTCAATGACATTGTAGATGTATTTGCGGAAAAGAAAGCAAGACATAAACTGTAGTGGTTGTTTTGTGTGGCGCGAAATACATCATCATCCAAGATCGTCACCGGAAAAGTAAAGGGTAAGCGTTTTATTTAATTTCGTATTAGGGGATGGTGAGGCGCAAGTTACAAACTGTCTTATCACAATACATTTAAAATTAAAAATCGTTTGAATGAAATTACAGACTTAAGATTACAAATATAATACATTAAATTTAAAAAAAAAAGCGCTATGGAATATAGAGCATCACTTAACTAGAAAAGGCATGTGATGAAGTGGTCATATTTCTTAATAAAAAAATCATAATAATAATATGAAAAATGACAATTAAACACGTGGTGCATGGCCGCGCAGTAATACTCAGGAATTAACAGTCATATTTTCGCCTACTATTCAGGGATTTAAAGCTATGACATAGCGCCATATAGAGTTCAGACTCTCATAATTACATAGCGCCATATAGAGTTCAGACTCTCCTCAAGGACGTTAATACTTATTATTATTTATATCCACACTCATTCGATCAAGCAATGTCCATTTGCGCCTTTGACTTTCAGGGAAGTCCAGATCTTCAAAGATGTTTCTGCTGAGTGTTGTAATTCCAAGCATCCAGAAACCGCTTACGTTTCCAAATCGTCTCGTTCAGCGCAATCCACGTGTCCAAAGAATTTAAGGACTTGTCACAAACTAATTGTCAACAATCTGTAAGTAATTTAGATTGGATCACTTTGGGGCATGATACAAATTAAATGTCAGGATGCGAAACCCTGAATCGCCTTGTTTCTTTGTAGTTAATGTGTTCTTTGTAAAATCGCTGACCTTTTTTCTAATTGGCGTTGTATTTGCTTCGATGGGTGTTATAATACATATACACGATGCGGCATCAGTTAATGGTTCATAAAATTCTTAAAAACTCTTCCTACTTTAAAATGTGAAGTCTCCATTATAACGATCTCGTTTTATGGCACCAAGTCAATAAATAAATAGATTATTGTCTAGTCAAACGTATAATTTAAGGATATTTTTAACAACGAAACATATGGAGACTTTATGATGCTGAACTATATGCATTATACGTGTATATACCAAGATGTCAGTGTAATGCAAGATCGGCAGACAAAACCACCATGCCATGTCCCTATTACGGTAGTATTGTATTCTAGCATATACACTCCATATATCTCGTCATGCTTAATCTCAGATACAAAGACGTTTTACTCTTTTCTCTTTCAAAATCTGAATAATTTGATCGCACCACATTTTTCTAGGTCTTCCCAAACTTCTCGTACCTTCCGAAGTACTCATATAGATATTTTTGTAAATCTTTCATCATTCATTATTTTTATATGGGTGAACCACATCAATGCTGCTTCCTTCATCTTTAAAACAGCATCTTATTTCAGTCCGCACTATTTTCCGATGTCACCATTCCTTTTTATGGAATTCATTTTTTGATTACTTCTTTGCCACGTCCAAGTTTCGCTTGCATGTGCTTATGTTAGGAACAATATTCTATAATGAGCAGCCAGCTTTACTTATTTTGAAATACTCCGGTAATTGGGTAGTATTTGCTTCGGTAAACTAAATTTATAACTCGAAATTCAATTTATTGCTCTATGCTACTCTTCTTTCAAGAACTATGGCACAGAGATATTATTAATTTACTAAAGACAACAAATATATGAATAATTCTCTTAACAAAATGAAGAGATAATCAGAAATCCAGAATTTCTTAGTATTTCCATATCACAGAGCAACTGAGGTTTCATATTTTATAGAAATACCACAACACAAATGCAAGTGTAATAAAATATTGTTTATATTCGCAGTCTTTCTGCATAATCGCTATAAGACTTGTTAAGGCAACACTCAGCAAAGTGTTCAGTTCACACTAACTCGCTGTAACACCGCGATCTCCTTTGATATCTCCAATCTCCTCCGCATATCTCGGTAATAAAATCCTTCTTATCAGATGCGGTTCCGGTCAGTGCCTGGTCACACGTCACACACAGCATAAGCACAATAAAGGGGAATTGTTTTGCCGACATCACATTCGTTGCCGTTTTATTTGTCATTCCCTTGACACTATCTCGAAGATGACATGGATATACGAGGATTGTTAAAAATTTAATTATATTATTAAATACCTAAATGGAATTAATTATGAAGTTTTATTTGCTGTCGCAACCTATAATTTTTAATGACCTAAAATAACCTGATTTTACAGATTATGCAAATAATAAACTTAAAAGTACAAGTAGGTTCAATTAATGATTTAGTTGTGTATTACCACTTTTATCGAATTTGATATATTCTGTTGATCTTTCCCTTTCTGTTTTTGTTGTGATTTCTTCCAGCACACTATGAGAATAATTGTGTTTGAGAACGTGAAAAAAAACCGCTGGAAATGGAACCCGAAATATTCAAGTTAATGATAAATATTTTAACACTGAACGATAAAGGTTATAAATAATTGTTTTGGTTAAATGAAGCCCTATATTTCTTTTTCTTTACGTATGTTATATTTATAACTTTTTTACAATTATTTCATCAAAAATATGGATTGTTTATGAAATTAGTGATTCTTACTTTTATTTCAATTGATTCAAAATTGAGCCCAATTAATATGTTTTTCATAAAAACATATTTAAAAAAAATAAATAAAGATATACATATAAATAAACATTGACCTAAACATAGATGAACAAAAGCACACAATATTACAAATTGTATCCATTATTTGTTGCAATTATTTAAATTTAATTAAATCACTATTTTATCTAACTAAATTTTTTTTTTTTTTTTTTTATTAAACAAGTAAATTATTATACAAACATTTGTCGAGGCTATACCTATGTACAAATTTATTACTTAACTAATCTTAATTATATGTTATAATTTATGAACTTATTTAATCTTATTTTCCTACATATCATTTTATTTTATTTATTCAATCTTAATATATGAGATCTTAGAAATAATTAACACCTACATACTACTTATAACTAGATAACAATTCTTACACTAATTATTCAGCAAAAACAAGTCCACTCGTTCAGGCTACTTATATTCCATCACATTCACTCAGACCTTGGTCGTCCCAGCTAATACTGAAGGTGGACTAGTCAGGCAACAGATAATGCTTCGGGAGCTTGTGCTTATAACGGAAGGGTAGGTCGGATTTACTCTCGTAAGCCCCCAGGGCAGCGACTAAGGGATTTCTGTGATTTTGTTGGTTTTTATAGAACTTCACGGTCCAAGCGAGAATGTGGTGTTGTAGGGTTTCTTCTCGCTGTTCAGCGTGAAGTCGGGTAAGATTTGTTCTGGGATGGGTGTTAAAAGATATCTTGAATGCCTTGTTCTGCACTCTCTGGAGTTTCAGGTGATCCGTGTTGCTCACACTACCCCAAACGGGTGCAGCATAGGTCAAGATAGGACGAATAAGGGTTTTATAGAGGAGGAGCTTATTTTTGGGTGAAAGGAAGCTGCGTCGATGAAATATCGAACTGATAGCCCCTATGCCCTTGTGACCCTTCTGTCTGATGGTATTCAAATGGGTTTTCCACGTCAGTCGCCGGTCAAGGTGCAGGCCGAGGTATTTAACCACTTCCTGCCACTCAACCAGGCAACCACCGATGAATAAGGGCATCGACGGCACTCTTTCCTTGATTTTTCGGGAGAACATGATGGCCTCAGTTTTGGCGTCATTGATTTTGAGCCTCCAGTCCTGGTAGTATTTCTCAAGGATCTCAAGAGCAATCTGAAGACGGCGACCAGCTCGATCCACCTTGAGTGACGATGCGTAGCATGCCGCATCGTCAGCAAAGAGTGCGAGTTTACAGTTTGGGGGAGTAGGAATGTCGTGTGTGTAAATGTTAAATAGACATGGTCCAAGTATACTGCCTTGGGGGACACCCATAGGGATGGGCCTGGCGGATGACGTAGAATGATGAGTGGTGACTGTGAAACTTCTATTGGAAAGGTAGGATTGAAGTAGTTTCACGAGATAGAGTGGAGTGCCAGTGAGGAGAAGTTTGTGAAGAAGGCCATCATGCCAGACAGTATCAAAAGCCTTCTCAAGGTCCAGCAGTACCATGCCAGTACTTCTGTTCCTATTGAAGCCCATCGACACGTCTTCCACGACACGGGTAAGTTGCTGGACCGTGTTGTGTCTTGTTCTAAATCCAAATTGCTCATGAGGGAATGTATTATTGGATTCGTGATGGAACACTAGCCTTGAGGCAACCACTCTCTCAAGGATCTTGCCAAGACCTGGAAGAAGGCTGATGGGCCTGTAGCTAGTTGGATTTTCGGTAGGTTTATTTGGCTTGTGGATAGGAACAATGTTGGCTACTTTCCAAATACTCGGAAAATAGCCATTAAGGAGTGAGGCATTTATTATTTTAGTAAGAAAAATCCTCGCTTTGAGTGGTAACTGTTTAAGAAGGCTATTGTGTATATTGTCGGGACCGGGTGCTTTTCGTGTTTTAAGTCTGTCAAGGATACGACCAATTTCGGACGGGGTGCAAAGTTGCACCTCGTTTTGGTTGGTCGGGGAGTAAGCAAAGCTGGTGAGAGTGTCCTCGACAGCTTTATTGACATCAACATTTCCAAGGTCGGAAGTGATTGAGTACGTATTCTCATAAGCGTCCGCCAAGGCATTAGCCTTGTCACTGCCAGAAACAGCCAACCCTGAGGCTGTGCGCAGAGGTGGTATGCTTTGAGACGAGCACTTGATACCCTTGACGACTCGCCAGAGAGTACCGTTACCCGGTTCTAGAGCTGCCAATTTTCTCTGCCATAGCTGGTTTTTAAGTAGGCGGATTTCTTTTTTGATTTCATCTTGGAGGACGTTTAGAAGTGTTTTGTCACGTTTGTCTAGTGTACGTCTGTAGGTCTGTCTTTGTTTGTTTTTTAGAGATATAAGGAGTTTGATATGAGGAGTAAGAGTTATTTTGTATGGAGTGACAATTTTGAGGGGAACATTTTCATCACGGGCATTATGGATGAAGGTGGAGATGGTATCTATCGCGGTATCAATGTCCTGTGGGCTCACCAGAGTTTCTGGTGATAGGCAGAGCTGGTTGTGGAGGTAGGCTTTGTAACCCTTCCAGTCAGCATTGGCGTAGTCGTACTGCTCCCTGAGGCTAGCAATCGGCCTCACTCCCAATGTGAAGTAGACTGGGAGGTGGTCTGACGAGAGAGCTTCTAGAGCAGTCAAGCCAGAGATGTTAGGGTAGTTTTTGACTACGGCAATGTTCAGTGTAGAAGGGCTACGGGGGTTGGTGAAACAGGTATGTTGATTTGGATAGAGTATTTGACAGTTGTGGTTTTCCATATAATTGTACAGCGTCGTTCCGTTCGGGTTAGCTCTCAAGCAGTTCCAGTAACGGTGCTTGGCATTGAAGTCCCCGGCCATGATGACCTTGGGCCCCAAGGCCAGCACTGCCTCGATGTCCTTTTCCAGAAGTGAACGATAGCCGGTACAATATGCTGCCACAATTGTGACTGTCTCCCTGTCAACCTTGAGGCTGATGGCAGTAGCCTCCAAGTTTGTCAGGGCGGGCGTGAGGAGTTGGGTATGATGGATAGTGTCTCGGATGAGGATCGCGGTGCCTCCACCTCTACCGGAAACGCGATCCGATCTATAGATGGTGAAGCCACCGGTGCCTCTCACACGAGATACAGGTTTTAACCAAGTTTCCGTTATAAGCACAATATCTATACCTGAATTGTTCACCAACAGCATCAGCTCCTCGATCTTCTGCTGCATGCTGTAAGCATTCCAGCAGAGCACTTTCATTCCAGAGAAACTCGTCATCACGCTTATCCTACGAGCTGCTCAATGATCTCGAGGTAGATCATAGTCTTCTCGAGCTTAGTGGTGCAAGAAGCGAGCCTGCTCCGGGCTCCGATGACAAGGCGCATGATGGCGAGTAACTCGCTCTCTCCGTTTGTGAACGTGTTAATCGGGGGCGGGGGCAGGGGCTGAGCACGAGGAGGGTGGAGTGTTTGAGTAGAAAGGGGGGCTATAGGAGAGGCTGGTAGGTGAGGTGGTGAGGCTGGAGTACCGCTGGCTACCTGGCTCCACGAGCGATGGTCCATCCGGGGAGCCGGTACGCTGCGTCTCTTATGTAGGCTGGATATGTATTGTTGGCGGCGGGGGCAACCACCATAGTTGGCCGGATGAGCACCCTCGCAGTTACAGCAGGCCGCAGGGGTGTCCCGCTCTTTTTTGGGGCAGTCGGTAGTGGCATGCGCCATCAGGCACTTCACGCATCGGACTGTGTGGTTACAGTTCGCCGATGCGTGACCAAAGTTTTGACAGCGGTAGCACTGGGTGCCTACCCTGCCACCGTTCTTGTATTTCTCCAGGCGGACGCGACAGTAGTTAATCACTGTCACTTCCGTCCGAAGAGCCTCAATGTTTGTGGCATTTGGGAAGAGTACCGTATAGAGCGGGGCACCCTTGGTCTTCATCCTGAAAACTCGGAGAGGCTTGTACCCTTGGGCGGCCAGATCAGCCGCGATGTCCTCTACCGGGAGCTCTGGGAGGCCCCTGATGACGGATCGCTTGCTGCGCTCCACCTCCGCGGTGAACGTGTGGAAGGGTGCCTGGGTCTCTCTCAGGCCAGCCACGAGAGTTTTGTGGTCCTCCAGCGTTGAGCAGTTGACAGCTGCACGGTCTCTGCCTCTGTAGGAGAGCGTGATGCCCGCCTTTGTAAAAGATTTGGCCAGATTTATTATCTGGCCATGTGTTTTGTCCCCTAAGGTAATAATTACCGGTGGGATCTTCGAGGTAATCCTCTTTACTGGCGCTCGGAAGCCAGGTGTTCCAGGGGCGTCTCCGACCTCCGGAAGTGCCTCGAATCGGTTTTGGTTCGGTAGCGGTTGAGCCGGGACTGGAGTTGATTGTTTAGCTCCATTGCGTGGAGTGATCCACGCACTGGAGTTGCTGGTGCTGGTGTTTGCAGCTACACCAGGACAGGAGAGGGCGGAATTCTTCCTCATGGGGGTGGCACGTGACTTGGCGTCCATGATGCGGCTCGAGTTTGTTCCCGAGGATTTCGGGACTTTTGTTCTTAGAACCACCATGTGTGTTAATAGTTAAAAGTTAAGCACTAAAATTAACATTTCAAACGACATTTTAAATAATATAATAGAAAGAGTCCTCGTAAATAATTTCAGAACGGAATTTTAAATAATATAATAGAAAAAAGTACTCGTAATTAGAATGAACGTTATACAATAAAATGAGATAGGGCGGTAACGTACTGGTGTATGGACCTCGGCAACATATGTTGAAGGGACAATATATATGAGAGCCACAGGGTCCGGATACGAGTCGGCACGGTCAATTCCCAGAAATTTGGGCACTATCCTGACTGGCCCAAAACACTTCACTTCACAACGAGAATATATCGGCTTCAATTTAGGAGCGGAGACTAAGGAAACACGTGTGTCTAAATATAACGGTAAGGAAGATACAAATATTAAAATAAATTAATACAAATTTAACAAAAAAAAAAGACGAATTTAAAACATGAAAACAATAATTTTAATTAAAACATATACATAAAACTGCACTGAAACTGAAATTTGTAAAAACGGAACAAATTTAAAATCTATTGGGCGTCCTAGCAAAATGTTAATTATACGAGGGTGGTCCCAGAAGTAGCCGACGGTTGTTGCTTTAAAAAATTACTATGGTAGAAAGTATTAAACTTATAAAGCTTAAGTTTCAAGTTGCTCACAATGGAACAAAAACAGAGTCGTGAGGATATTTTAATCGAGTGTTTGGCGATGTTTCACAGTAATAAAGCCGAGTTTTTGCGTCGATTCATTACCATGGATAAAACATGGGTCCATCACTTCACACCTGAAACGAAGCAACAGTCAAAACAATGGATTGAAAGGGGAGAATTGTCACGCCTTTTTGCTATATTTAAGAAACAACAATTATATGTACACAATTGATTACATAAATCAATTCTCCAAATATCAATCTTACCAAGGTGACAGGCCCGGACAGGTCAGTCGGCTTCTTAACGAGACAAGTACTCTTTAGGTCTCTGGGGTATGTTGGGTTCTCTTAACTCTGAATAAGTCTCTTTCAACTCTCGCAGGGACAGGCGACACAATTAAACAAGAACAATTTGTAATGAAGCAGTTTATTATATTGTAAAAAAAAGAAAAAAGAAAAAAAATATATAAAAAAAACTTGACGAATGTCAAGAAAAAAGTTTAAAATTGGCAAGAAAATAAAAATGTGTTGTATTTAGCAAGGGAGATTCCAATAACAATTTAGAATTAAAGTTGAGCGATGGTTAAAATGTGCGGACGAAATTCACATTAAAAATAGGAGGAATAATATTCACCCGTAATCAAGATGGCGTTCTGGAGTTCTGTGATATATGAGGAAGAGCAGTGTCGGACTTACGTCTGAATCTCACCACGATCTGCACGGAATAGGACGAGCCAGCTGGCGCCCGCTTCCCCCTGGCAAGGAAGTACAAAGAGACAGGGGTGCCAATCTCGACCTAAGTCGCCCGTGACAATGCTGTCATTGAATAAAAATGTACCTGACTGCAAGGGTAGTTACCCTTATTTTATTGTCTTTAGTATTTTAAAATATTCAAGTATTTCATAATATTTTAATCTTCCTGTTTTCAAGCCAAGCACATGGTCTCGACACCACAAGTTTCATAAATTATGATATGTCGCGAATTAACAATTTCGAGGACGTGAAGTATGCAATTTAACAAATATAGTCCTAACACCCCACCCTAAGTTATTGAAAGAACAAAAAAAAAACAACAAAAAAAAAAAATTATTATCCTCCGTATATCACAGACGCATCAGTCCGAGGGATGTTTCTAAGGAGCGAGGGGTGTATGTACCCCTCACCGGATACGGTTTCGTGGCCGATTTATCTCTAGTCAGCATTTGCCATAGGTGTAGTCTTAATTGGTGTAAGACCGACCACGAGGAAGGAAACCACGTAAACCTTTTCCTTGACTAGGCTCCTAAACAATTTAACTTCAACACATAGCCGGTTACACAGGAGCGGGAAACAATCCTTCCCAACCCCTTACACATAAAAAAAAAACAATACACAATGGTATAAGATTACAGGAATTGATACAAAACAAAACAATGCACAATGGTACAAGATTACAGGAAATCGATACAATATTAATAAAATCAAATCACACAACAAAGAAATTAAAATAATACTATACAATCGGGTAATATAATTAATAAAATATTAAACTGCAAGGTCAACTAACAATCAAATGTTGACCAAGAGGGAAACAAATCAGTTAAGCCATTCTCTCATTACAATATTCTGAGAAATGGACACAGCTTAACCAAAATAATAAAACAAATCTGCAGTCTTCTCCCAAAGGCTGACTTTAGTGGGTTCACTGTAGGTCACGGGCCAACCTATGAACCAGCTGCTCTTCAAAGGTGATTCCTGAAATTCTCTCCTTTCAATGTGGATTATCTTCAAAGGTGATTCCTGAAATTCTCCCCTTTCAATGTGGATTATCTTCAAAGGTGATTCCTGAAATGCTCCCCTTTCAATGTGGATTATCTTCAATGGTGATTCCTGAAATTCTCCCCTTTCAATGTGGATTTCATCCAACCAACCACCCACATGGCTCAACACAAAATTAGAATCCCACTTCCCTTGACACACCAAAGACAACACTTTACAACACATTTCTTTCCTCGCCCTTCCCTATACCGCACAGTCGGGAACCGATAAATTTTAAAGCAGCCCCATATTACGGGCGCTTTCCACAATACGACCGCCCCTGACACACAGCACAAGACGGTCCAAACTTCCGGCCACTACCGGGCGTAGTGATAACAACAATGATAACAATAAATTTCGCAATTGCCAATATCTATCATTTAAAAATTTCAAGAGGTTCACACAGAACCTTATACGTCAAATTACAAATATCCTATGGTTCACACAGAGCCACTTTCGAGGACTTGTAACTCCTTAAGTTCAGACAGAACTTTATACATTGAATAACAAATATCCTATGGCTCACACCGAACCATTTTCGAGGACTTATATCTCCTTAAGTTCAGACAGAACTTTATACATTGAATAACAAATATCCTATGGTTCACACCGAACCATTTTCGAGGACTTATATCTCCTTAAGTTCACACAGAACTTTACACATAACTTGGGTTTCCTCAGACTCCAAGGTCTGGACAACCGTTGCAGTAACAATTCACCACCACACAGAATGGTAACTGTATAGATGGAGCCTTAGTTCCTTAAAAAAAAAAAACACAAAACATGATAGAAAATTGGCAAGTAGCCCCGGCTGACAGCAGGACGCGTCTACGGACCCCCAGAACAGAGCCAAGAATCACGTGATACCACTTACACAACTTTGGTCATCTAGGATCCGAGCGACAGACACGCGACCCCCCCGAACCGAAGCTACCCTAGCCCGAAACATGTGCATGACAGAACACATCTGTAATCGCAATCGCTAATTTGGGTTCATGAGGCCCGTGATGGAGACACACAGCAATCCATCCCAGATGTATTCTCAGGCCATCTTCAAAACCTTTATCGGTTGGGGGGCTAGCTTCCCCCAACCCGGACTCTTAAGGCTGCCCAGGGCCTCTCGGTGATTCACACCGAGCCAAAGTAAGGAGACAATGATAAACAACAAAAACTGGGAATTCAATTTACCGAGCGAGACCCACCATACGTCCGACCACAAGGGCACGGGTTCGTTTCGAGATTTAACTATCCAAGAAACGCAGCCCCCAGTCATGACGCATGCTGCCAACACTACAGTAACCAGAGCTCTTATCCCAAAACTCAAAACAGAGCAAACAATACAACGGTAATCACCGTAACAGTTACATAAAATCGGTACAAGTTCAAAACAAACAAAATTAGAACGGCAATTACCGTAACAGTTACATAAATTTGGCACAAGTTCAAAACAAAACAAAAATAGAACGGCAATTACCGTAACAGTTACATAAAATCGGTACAAGTTCAAAACAAAACAAAAATAGAACGGCAATTACCGTAACAGTTACATAAATTCTGTCAAAGTTCATTCGAGAACGCACCATACTCTTATCCTTATTCCTCCCAGCAGCACCACTACAACCTCCACATTTCCCATAAACCTTTCATCGCGCTGCCTAACAGACTACCATACGACCCCGTACTCGGTGAGTGCTTTGACAGAACAAAATATATTATAATATTTTACACAACAACAAAAAAAATTAATCATTTTTATTTCAAATTATATACTCTACACTCAACAGGAGCCAATTCGTCAACAAGATGACTTACTTCAATACTATAGCCCTTCAACACCGTGGAATGCTACACCTCTCTAACAAGAAATTCCGAACACATCAGCGGTTATTATCATCATGGAACCCCGTCCAATAACTAACACTTGCTACGTGCAACTATCCGAAACGGATACTCCACTGTACCATCTGTACAATCTTTTCCAAAATTCAACTCGGTGGAAAGCAACACCTACTCCATAGCACTACTGAACAATTCTACTGCTATTAAACTTGCGGACCACCGTCCAGCGATAGCATTTGTGCAAAGCAATTATCCACGATGGATACTCTACTGAATCCTCAGTACAATCTTTGGAACGCTACTCCCGGGGGAAGGGTACACCTCTCCGTCAAGAAGTTCGGAATACATCACGAATTCTTATCAGATAAGACAACAATTAGGAAGACAATCCTTCCCTAATACGAAATTCTGAAGACTTCCAAGAATTTCTTCACTTAATGCCCTAACTTCTGCAGCCAATAATTCGATAGGGAATCTAATGAGAAGGTAACAATTACCACTAAATAACCCACAACAGCTGTTAGGTAACCCAATACCTAAGCTCGCATTACACAAGAGCAATTTGATCCTGAATGTAATACGTGTACCTTCTACAAACGGTACGAATCATCTATGTATTACATGAATTCTTACTTCAGAAGGACCTAAGTCCTTCGTTGAGATACATATAATCCTACTCTAGGCTCTCAGCATTCCGCCACTCGTGGTCCAGGCTTAGGTTCATTGAACGCCAGGTATTCTTTGGTTAAGTCACCGGGTTGAATACCAGCCCATACATAAAAC
The DNA here is from genome assembly GCA_949825065.1 of Odontocerum albicorne. Lineage (NCBI taxonomy): Eukaryota > Metazoa > Arthropoda > Insecta > Trichoptera > Odontoceridae > Odontocerum > Odontocerum albicorne. The sequence continues at coordinate 9,864,920 of OX463844.1, forward strand.
ATATGGAAATGAATCCATACGAGATTGCCCACGGCCAGCCCACTTATTCATTCACCCTTGTGCAATAATAAATTCGCACCGGTGACGTCACTTGACATACTAAACTGACATTCACCAAGGAATCGACAGTGTATACCTTCAAGGTATTATAACAAAATATTTAATTTAATTATTTTAAGAACCATTTTCCTAACCATGAATGACTCCCAATTAGGCGCTGACGAACCCATCACTACACTGTCAACTATCAGCTTATCTATAATCCACCCGGGCACAGAAGCTGTGCTCAGGACCGGACCCATATCATATGTTCGCGTCCTTATCGTGTGACGACGGACTCACCGCATAAAGTCTATTCTAAGCTATACTGTATTCAATAGTCTATTTATAGTATATATGCAACTACTAAACTTCTACCGTCTTTTTATAAGAGAATAACCCCTGTATTCCTTCCCTCTTACAAGACAAGAATGATACACTTAATAATTTGACTCCAGGTCACGCTTTCTAGTTTCTAAAGAGAGAATACTCGACTACGATCTCCCTATTACGACGAGAAACAGTTCTATACTCAAATATTGGTCACTCGACCACGCTCTTTAGCTTCTAAGGAGAAAATACACAAATAACTCTATCGTTATTGCAACAACAAAGGGGCTATACTCTATTTAACACTTGGCCATGCTCCTCTTATGTGCCTCGACTACGAGAATCCGGACTAATTCTCTCTTAGCTTTATGACATGGAGTGCTATACTCCTCTGTCGGTCACCCGATCGCGAGACTATCATTGGTCAACCTTTGTAATGTCCTTCACGTGATATCTCCCTACCACTTTCCCACTAAGCTCCGACAGCTCGTAAACCGAGTTGGAGATTTTCTTGCTAACTATACTCCTTATAAATCTCGGTGCCAACTTGGCGCTGAAGTAACGACCTGCATTTGACTGCTTAAAGGACTTCCTCCATACCACCTGTCCAACGGACAGACGTCTCTCTCTACGGCGTAGGTTATACCTAGCTGCGCTACGCTTAAACCCAGTCAATAGTTTAGCAGTGACGGTCTCGTACAATTTTTCCATTCTATTTAGCCCTTGGAGATAATTAGGAGATCTCGTGGAAGAGACAATCTGATTCGAATCCAGTTGGTCGTGGAACGAAGCATGGGGAACCGGATGGAATCCGTGAAACAAATAAAAAGGGGTGCTACCGGTGGCTATGCTCACAGTATTGTTTAAACAGGAACAGATCTTCCCTAAGAATTCGCACCAATCTCGTTGATTGTCCTGTACCAAAATGGATAGACACGTCAGAATTGAAGAATTATATCTCTCGCTGGTATTGTTTTGCGGGTGATAATACGCGTTGTAAAAGAGGTCTCGTATCCCATAGGATTCCAGGAATCCTCTGAATTCCTTCATCACCTTAATCTTTTCAGGGTCCGTTCTCAACCCTTCGCGGTCCACTATATGTCCCAAGTACCTAAGGCTTGACTTGCAAAATTCCGACTTGGCCAATTTTATAGTAAGATTGGACTCCTTCAACCGGCGCAACACCAAACGTAAGGTGGCGATGTGTGAATCGAAATCTGCGCTGCAGATTAAGATGTCATCTAGGTAGCAAAATACATGATCGCCCTGATCGGCAAACAGTTTATCCATTAGCCTCTGCATTTCGGCAGGAATATTTTTTAGACCAAATGGGGTGACCACAAATTGGTACTGACCCCGGCCACGCTCTTACGTAAAAGGAAGCGAGGCGAGATCTTTTATCTTCCCTAATTATTAGCTCGAAAACTGAGCAGAGTTTTCACAAATCCTCAACTAATCACGACTGGAAACAGACAATCTCTGCGCCATCTTTATGCTATCACTTCTTACACCCGTGATAATTCGTTATCTGACAAGGGTGGCTCTAAAGAATGATTTTAAATTCTCTATTCTTGGAATATATTCTGTAAGGGACTCAACTGTTTCTATACATAAGCCTGTCTAGTCTGCAATTTATCCTAAAGTCTTCCGACCCATACCCTTCTAGGAAAACCCTATAGATTACATGACAATCACTACCTTTTTAACCTTAATTCTGAGAAGGTTAATGTTGCATCTCACAGGAACTATGGCTAGTTGAAGGAAGTCTATTTACTTCTACTTCCAGGATAAACAAGCCATCTTCTTTGTACCCAATGCACCGACACAAAACAAAAGAATCTATTCCAAAACGAAATTCTATCCGAATTTCGAAACCAACCGTGTTATCCAGATGTATTGTCAGAAACAAAGGAATCTAACCAACCGAAATTCAATTCAGACCAGATAACAAACTTCTCTATCAAAAGACATTGATACGAGAACAAATGAATTTATCTAAAACGTAATTCCATTCAGTGTTTAAAAACAGCGCATGTAAGAAAACTCAGCATCGACTGACTGATTATCAATAAGATACAACAGCCCTTTCTAACAATCCCCGTGTCAACAAGAACAGCCAATATTACCGAACGACAACAATTATGACGCAATACTTTCTACACAAACTCGCCATAACAACAGTAGCTCCGCGTAATAATTCGCAATATCCTATTATAAGAACCCTTCTGGAACTTAATTCCAGTTCTCTCTATTCTAACATATTGTTTAATAACAGCCACTGCTATCACGAGAAAAAAAAAAATTATAACTATGACGCACTACTATTCACATCTAGAGCCTTCTTCTAGTTCCCACTCTTTTTCTTTTTCACAATATTTACTGCCTGACCTGCTACACCGTTATCAAAATAAACTATCCGTAATTACGACGCAATTCGTCCTTTTGCCTTTGACTTTGAAAATTACCAAACCGAACACTGCGATTTTAACTATTACTTAGTCCTAAACAAAATCCGTAAACCGGGTCTCTAGCGCGATTGAAACATTATTTACGGAAGTTACCTTCTTTCCAGGTGAGATTGCTCTCAATTAGCCAGGAACCAATTCTTATTCAACTGGAATATTCTATGATTTCAAAACACTTGTCGTCATTCAATGACCACGCACTTCCTGTATTATTTAATCTGTTTCAAAACACGATACCATGCGAATCTATTTCCTCAAAGAAAAACATCGGACAGTATTTCCAGCCGCAAAACAAAATGGCGTCCGTCCATTACGCACGACCATTCCATAATTTAAATTTTCTAAACATTGAACTCCTATCCTTTATCTCCTTTTCAATCTACCACAATTCGCAAAAATCACTAAACTGACCACTGAGATATTAATTATTATTTACTCCTAAACAAAATTCGTAAACTGGATCATTTACGCGATTGGAATATTTCTTACGAAAGGGGCGCACATAACACTTTGCCCAGCCCATCTCCTTTCAAAGATGAACTGGAGCTTAATCCACGTGGAATTTAGTTCTTTTTAAGCCTGACTATCCACGAAATACCACACTAGTCCTATTTACAATTCTCTGACCGCGCACTTTTTTTTTCTTGAAAACAGGGGAGCAGAATGAAGAGATCCTTCCCTCGGCCTTAATTGGATACATTGCAACAATAAAACAATAGGACAAAAAGCCCAACCGAAGCAAATCAAGACCTTGATAACAAAAACAACACTTCTAACTCGATCGTTCTGTTAAACCAACAAGATTTCTCCTAGCAACGCAGTTCAAATTTACAAACAACAACTTCCTACATCGTGTTTACAATCAACCGCGAGGGACGAGGCTGACCAAAGCTCCATTTTAACAACAAACGACTATAGACCAAAATGTAATTCAATCTCTATAAACAATTATATCGTTTATAGATCCATTACAGAAGAAACTATTCAATGCATGATTCGGCCATTGAACCAAGATCGAAACCAAAAATAACTTGCTCCAACGGAATCTTTTTAAGTAAAAAAGGAATCTAAGTTAAGCGAAACTTCCACTTCTTTGTAATATTAAACCGTTGAAATTCTCCATATTTCGACAAACCGAGCACCAAGAAATGATTAATCCTTGCAAGAAAACCCGAAAGACTGGGCCAACTGAACAGCGAACTATTTCACGAAAGATAGGCGTTTCGTGCGCTTTGCCTACCCACGAACTCTCTTAATATGAGATTGGTCTCAAATAAATCAGAACACCATTCTCTTGACAACGAAATATTTTAGCGAACGTTAGCTAGAAAATCTATTCTTTTTCTTCTCACGATTAAGTAAAATTCTATTCACAATTCAAATAATGAAAAAACTCGAAAACGGCTCCTTACCAACTCGGAGCCCGTAGCACATGGGCACAAGGAAGACCATGTGGTCGCGAACAGCGAAAACAAACGCGGGAGAACAACAAAAAAAACAATGGCAGTAAAAACAAATGATGCAAACACGTGGTTACAAAATAGAGAAAACAAACGGTCGTACACAAAAAAATACATATAAAAACACTTTTCTGAAAATAAATTATTATTTAAAACACACAAAACAAATTATAAATAAAAACCTTGTCCAACGAGAGATCAGAGATACAAAGTATGCCCCACGTTGGGCGCCAATTATGTCACGCCTTTTTGCTATATTTAAGAAACAACAATTATATGTACACAATTGATTACATAAATCAATTCTCCAAATATCAATCTTACCAAGGTGACAGGCCCGGACAGGTCAGTCGGCTTCTTAACGAGACAAGTACTCTTTAGGTCTCTGGGGTATGTTGGGTTCTCTTAACTCTGAATAAGTCTCTTTCAACTCTCGCAGGGACAGGCGACACAATTAAACAAGAACAATTTGTAATGAAGCAGTTTATTATATTGTAAAAAAAAGAAAAAAAAAAAAAAATATATAAAAAAAACTTGACGAATGTCAAGAAAAAAGTTTAAAATTGGCAAGAAAATAAAAATGTGTTGTATTTAGCAAGGGAGATTCCAATAACAATTTAGAATTAAAGTTGAGCGATGGTTAAAATGTGCGGACGAAATTCACATTAAAAATAGGAGGAATAATATTCACCCGTAATCAAGATGGCGTTCTGGAGTTCTGTGATATATGAGGAAGAGCAGTGTCGGACTTACGTCTGAATCTCACCACGATCTGCACGGAATAGGACGAGCCAGCTGGCGCCCGCTTCCCCCTGGCAAGGAAGTACAAAGAGACAGGGGTGCCAATCTCGACCTAAGTCGCCCGTGACAATGTTGTCATTGAATAAAAATGTACCTGACTGCAAGGGTAGTTACCCTTATTTTATTGTCTTTAGTATTTTAAAATATTCAAGTATTTCATAATACTTTAATCTTCCTGTTTTCAAGCCAAGCACATGGTCTCGACACCACAAGTTTCATAAATTATGATATGTCGCGAATTAACAATTTCGAGGACGTGAAGTATGCAATTTAACAAATATAGTCCTAACAGAATCGGCTCCAAAAAAGGCGAAGACAGTTCCATCTGCAGGCAAGGTCATGGCGTCAGTTTTTTGGGATGCGCGTGGGATAATTTTCATTGATTATCTTCAAAAAGGAAAAACAATCAACGGCGAGTATTATGCGAACTTATTGCAGCGTTTGAGTGATGAAATCAAGAAAAAACGGGCGCATTTGGCGAAAAAGAAAGTGTTGTTTCATCAAGACAATGCACCAGTTCACACATCCGTTATCGCAGTGGCCAAAATCAATGAATTAAAGTTCGAATTGCTTCCTCACGCACCCTATTTGCCAGATTTAGCCTCCTCGGATTATTTTCTTTTTCCAAACTTGAAAAAATGGCTCGGTGGTAAAAGATTTGCCAACAATGAAGAGGTGGGATCTGCGGTTGATGGATATTTTGAGGCGCTCGACGGTTCTCACTATAAACAGGATATCGAAGCTATTGAACATCGCTGGGAAAAGTGTGTCGAGCTGAAAGGAGACTAAGTTGAGAAATAAAAATATTTTTTCCCAAATTTTTTGTGTTTTCTTTGTTAGGTCGGGTACTTTTGGGACTACCCTCGTAACTGCAAAATAAATTATTTATCATATCAATCCTGTTGTCATAACTCTAATTGAATTTTCTTGATATCAAATAAAGTTAACTCAAACATGAAAAAAAAAGTGGTTAAATATTATATATTAGTTCTACAATTTCTTAAGATTGTATTTTTTTATTTTTTATTGCCGCGTTTTAGTCGCTGTAGAGGCATTCTCCGTGTTCTTGATGTTCACAAATACTACCACGGATGTCAAATTAGCCTCTTAAATTTGATATTTGCATTTGATCAGCTTTATTGATAAGGTTTCAAAATGCCAACTCCCAACAGCTTCTTCGATAGAAAAATCAATATTTATAGTACTCACAAAGAGGTGTTCAAAGAGATATCACGACAACTCGTTGGAATAAACTCAGAACATTGTAAAATTTTATATCTTAAAGGAATACAGAATTGATACAATTTATCGTTTACCATCAACTCTTTCCAGAATCCACAAAAGGTATGAAAACCATAATTTTACTGTAATTTTTTTTTAAAGGGGAAATAATATGATTAAATTGTTTTTTAACAAATAAATTGAGGGGTTGATATTCTGTATCATCATCATCATACCTGTCGTGCCTCCTATGGGATATTAATGATGCAGTTGTGGCGACACATCTCTACTCGTTACAGGCACCTGCCTTTACATGGCAGTGTACAGGCTTCTCCTAATCGATTACTTCAACTGACCACTCCAACTTACTAGCACTCTGCATTTTTCTCTTCTTCCTGACATACTTCACATGATCATCAATGTATCCAGTTTATCTGGAAATATGTCCGAAGAACCGCAGGATTTGTCGGAAGTATATTAAGGACAGTCGTACCATTCCATTTAACTCATGGAGTATGAAGTATTATTCTATTATATAACGAAAACACTTGTTTGTATGCAGAATAATCTGATGAGCTTATCGTCACGTGAAAATTTCTTCCAATCAAGCTTTATGATGTTAAGAGGCTTCAAGGGAAAATCAGATTGGAACCCTTTTGGGTTCCAACGAAAGAAAACAAATAAAATTATATTCATTTAATCTAATATCCATGTTCTTAAAAAAATCAATATTTTGCATTCAACATAAAAATGTTCAAGTCGTTTCTCTTTGAAAAAGATCAAACAGCGAACGTCGCCAAATATTTTTCATTATAAGTTGGCAAAGATATTTCATATAACATAGTACAGTTCGATAGCATGTTTGATTATTATTTACACAATTTATTAGTTTAGTTTTTAAAACTTCAAGTTTTATAACATCGTACCAACTATACCAGTGTTTGATTAATTGAATTAGTATTAATGTTCCAGAATTCCATTTGTGCCGGAATGGCTTTCGACCAAATTGTGAAAATAATCTACACGATGATAATCTTAGACTAAAAAAGAATCAGTGTTGAGCCTGTTTCACTCTATTTAAGCACTTTTGAACTAAAACAGTTCTGAATTCGTTTATAGAGCGAAACAGCTGTATCACGCTTTTATCCACCTTGCACGAATGTCTTCTGTTACATTTAGAGGACCTGCTTCTTGAGTTGGGAAGAATATCAGCCAGGGTTCTTCTCATACTGCTAGGCGGTACCGAGAATATATCCACAGTGTCATTCAGTTGGTTCAATATCTCTATACCACGCGTGACTGAGTGTTTAGCCATGCAAGTTGGTATGTAGAACAGAAGGTGATTCCTTGCACGGCTATATTTATTAGGCACACATATAAACTTAGTGCTTCTAGAATCGCGGGAGAGTTAAAGCAACCTTAAAAAACCTTTGAAAAATCTTGCATTCTTGTTTCGAGGCTTCTATAGCTACACACCGTGAGAAGTTCGACATGGTGAGCATATTTTGGGTAATCGCCCTTTGTTGTATACCATAGATATCTGAGAATATTTTTTTTGTATTTGTTCTATATTTTTCTATATTTGAGCTGATGAGGACCCTAAACTGTAGATGCATATTCTAATTTGGTTCTTATTAGATAATTATATAAGTTCCGAAGGATATCGGTACCGTTAAATTATCTTGATAATCTCATTATAAAACCGAGTATGTAGTTTGTAACAGTCCGATATCAAACGCGAGACATGGTTAACGAACGTGAGTCCAACATCAAAGGTTACGCCCATTGAATTCAGAAGCTCTGTTTAATGTCACTCCCTGTATATTATACTAATGATTCATTGGTGAAAACGATCGACTATAAGATACACAGACACATTTATTAATGTTGAACAGAATATGATTTTGCTCAGTTCAGGAAATTAGAGAGTCTAGGCCCTGTTGTAACTCTACAGTCGTGAAATGAATTAATCTTTTTGAAAATTTTTAAGTCGTCAGCGAACAATAAACATGTCGAGTGAGTTATGGAATTTTGAATTTCGTCTATTAACATGCGGAACAGCAGGGTATCTAAATTAGACCCTTGTGATATACCAGATCTTCCGAAGAATTCCACAGAAGACTTGTGCCGGATTGTTACGTATTGAGATCTTTCTTTTAGGTATGATGCAAATAATCCAATTAGATTATCGCTGAAGTCAAGTTTATGTATTTTCTTAAATAACATATCGTGATCAACTTTATCGAAAGCTTTCTAGAAGTCTGTATATATTACGTCCGTTTGGGAAAGTTCGTCTAAATTTGACGCAATCTGCTGTGTGTGAGAGAGAAGGTTAGTAACAGTCGATCGTTTAGGCAAAAATGTTTGGCCATGCTGGTTTCTAATAAGCCTTGATGATATTTGATGGCTCAATTGGTTGCACTGTACAGTTTCGAAAATTTTTGGAAGCATAGAGAGTACTGCTACAGGTCTGCAATAGTGAAAGTCTAACGCGTCTCCCATAAATCAGATATTCAAAGCTAAAGACATTAATACTCATAATAACTGCTGGGCATGTAGAACGAATGAATGAAGAAAGACTTACAAAATATATAGTGCAAATGTTAGTAGGAGTGGTAGAGAAATACCAAGGAAAGTGCGATTGGAACAAGTAAATGATATTTTGAAAAAAGGAAACATTAAAAGTAAGAGAAATAGTAGTTGTATCAGAATCTGTATGGATATAGAAGGGCCTAAAGATGGGTGTTGATATAGAAAAGTCAGGTGATCTATCATATCTGCCTATCCTGACAGAAAAATGGTGTGATAATACGTATGTGAGAGATACGATAATTTTATACATTTCGTAACATTTAAACACGGGATTTTTTTACAGGATTATCGCCATGAAGAAAATTCTTCCAATCTATAGTTATTTTGTGTAAGACTTGATAAAAAATATCGTCAGATATGATTAAGGTAAATAAATTGAAAGTATGGGAATTTGGATAAGAACCATTAAGAAATATTGATCGGAATCATTCAAAAATAACTACTTGTGAATTGTTTAACTATTTTTCAATTCTTTCTGAAACGCTGTTTGCAGTTGGAACTCATTTGATGGAACTATGCGTTTGAGGTGTGTCCTCTGGGAGTAGTGCAACATTGAGAATATCAAGCTTAACGTATGGTTGAGGTGAATAGGGTAAACAGACCGAGTTATCTCGAGTGTTGTGTTAGAGTGACTTGTTCTTAAGATAAAACATACATTCTTTGAAGTATAGGCAAAAAGATAGTTAAAAGGGTTTAAAAAGGCTTGTTAAGATCACACTATTTGAAAATTGTTATATCAAAACGCAGACGCTGTTCGATCTTGGGCACTAGAAAAAATAAGTAAATCACTTACGGAGGATGATTATTTGTTCTTTGGGGACATTTAATAACAGTATGTCACCCTAGAAAGGTTTTAAACTTTCCTATTAAAGCTTCTGGATAATCATCCCTAAGTATCTCCACATGTATGATTATCCTTCCTACGTAATTCCACTGTACAGGTCAATCACCCCAGAATTTCATTCAAAATAATAATAAAATAATAATATCAAACAAGACCTTGATAGTTTGGTTGTGATTTGGAAAAGTAAGAACTCAAGTAGCGATACTTTTGCAGGAATAACTTTTTCCACCACACGTGTAAAATATTATCGGCGCCACGTACTCATTTTTTCCTTTCACAACTTTCTGGGTCAGGACATTATTTTTTTCCGAGTTGGTCGTCACGTATTTTCTCCTTTACTAAAACCGTTGAGGCATTCTGGCATTGATGAAATCGCGCAGCCGTGCATTCAAAAACGAGGGTTCTACGATCCTAGGGAAGTCCTCACCTCTACCAGGGTCAGAGCCGATTTTAGCAAGAAACCATTTTTTTATGCTGACTTGATTGTTAACGTGGATCCTAAAAAACCAAGGAGTAGTCCAATTAACAAATTTTATTTCATATAAGAGTTTGTAGTCGAAACATTCCTTATAAACTAAAATGTAAATCTTTACATCAATTTAAAGCTCTAGACAAGTTTATATATTCACTAGCGACAATACAGTATTAATAATTTAAAATGGTTTTAGTGGAAAGGCAAACCATAGAGAACAAACACATAATATTGCAAAAATATACTATTTTGTGGATATAGAGAACCACTTGATGGGAAAAAGTTTGTGACCAGGTGGTATCCTTCCTTATTCAATAATTTCATATATTTATCCTTAATACTACAATGTTCAGCTAAATTACTCATACTCTGCATTCCCATCGGCCCTCCTATTAAAATCCCACGTTAGCCTTTACTCAATTCTAAGCTTATCATAGTCTCAACAACCATGTCAAAATCATGGCTAACAACTCTTCATCATACACTCCGTATTCTCATGAGTTATTCCCTTATATACTTCCAAACAGGAAACCTCCAAAAGCTCTTCACCAAAAATTCCTTTTTACGTATTTTTTAACACTTCAAGGTGGGACATTACAAAAATCACTAGTTTATCTCTCTCTCTTTGGAATATGTTGTGAATTCTTGATTGAAAAAACTGCATTTTCCTCTTCTCAAATGATGTACGAATACGTGGAGTTTGATCCAGATTCAACGCGTAGCATTCATTGATATAGGCAAAAACATTGGATATGTATCAAAAGTACACGGTCAAGAATACAAACATCTAAAATGAAAGATCTCATTGGAACATTAGAAGTAAGGAAAGCATGAAGAACTATGTAGATGTTTAACCTATAACGATATGATTTAAAGATCCCAGTTGACTTGTTTGGGATATGTGTTGAGAATGCCTGATAAAGGTATCCCAAAAATTATTGCTTGGTGCTATCCCAAGGTAATGCCTAGTGGGAAGATCGAAAATCAAGTGAAATTGACAGATGAAGACTGCGAGAACAGATTTGGACTGTGCCGGGAGATATTTTCCAAAAAGGTCTAGGGCATATTAGTTTGTAGGAATACTTTCAACCCTACTGGATAAAAGATAGATAAAAATGAATTCAATTAACTTTTTTTTTCCAGATAAATATTTTTTGAAAACTCAATAAACGTGAGATAATTATCAACGTGGTATATTATAATTATTTTATTTGGTATAAACCATGGGAATAAAATCAATAATCTTACTCTTCCCCCCGCACTTAAACTTAAAAGCCTTAATGCGTTTAAACCTTAAAAAATGTTTAATTTTTACAACTTAGATTCTCGGAGATATACACATTTGAACAGTAAAAAAGGATCGGTATTTCAAAGAGCTTCTAGAGGCGATAGATTTCTAAGGGACGAACCTGGCTATGGTCTCTCAGAGCTGCCCCACGCGTGGCGAGATTGTTAGACCCCAGAGCAGGTGCCTAGAACGCTGATTGCTTACCGAATACACATTATTTTACAACTTGAAGACATAAAACCAGTAAGAAATATTAAGGACGTTTAAAACATGTAGATGATACACATTATAAAAATTATAATAAAACCAGGAAAACTTATGAGGAACACAAGTATATTTTTGACGCGTGTTTATTTGTCATTAATGCAATTTTACATGTTTTAAAACAACTGAAATTTTCAGAAAACGAATTTTTAATTTGATTTGCTGAAACACATGGAGAACCGAATATTTTTTTTCAGTATCTTTAAAACACCCTCAGATTGTGATAGTTGGTGAAAACAAAGCTTTTGAAAATATAACCCTCTAATTTGAGGGACCAGATCACATCAGAAATATAGTTTTTCATTTAGTTTACTCTTCATAGAAAAATATATTACGTCAATTTATCTTTTATTTTTTTTCATTAAAATCTGAAAATTGGGCAAGTATAATTTTAATTAACCGTGTTTATTGACGACCTCCGTGGCTTAATTGATAAGACACAACATTTAAAATAAAAGTATACAGTCTGGTTTTCACTGACGGTCTCTTTAGCATAAAACAATGATGAATTTCAATTAAAATTATTTAATTTATTTCAATCATAGCTTTTACTGTATGAAATACTCAAAAAAGCAAAACAAATGCTTTGAAAATGCGTGCAGTGAGGAGAATATGAGGGATGGCAATGTAGAACAGCATGTGAAATTTAACGATCAGGAATAAATGTGAACTTAAGGCTGATGTATTAAATAAGGTGAAGAAGAATACTTTGAGATGGTTTGTAGAACGAAAAAATAACAATAAATATACGGTGCAAATATGAATGGAAGGCCTGATGAAGAAAAACCAAGTAAAGTTAAGTTGGATCAAGGGAAAGATATTAAAAATGATTGAAATTCAAAATATCTAAGCTCGAGTATATGAGGCGAAATATATGTCACGATACGAAAATCTGAGGTTCTGTCCTCTTTCCCCTACCCTAATAGTGAATTGGCGTAATAGTATGTATGAAATGAATAGTGCTTTATTTTGTATCATTTTCGTCCAAAATATTTTTAAAGCTTGTTACCGATGAATTACTTTCTAAAAGAGAAAATTGTGAAAACCCTTTATAATAAGAGTGTATGTATGATGGTTTGGTCGTGTAGAAAGGATAACTAATAAAAAATGCAAAAGTGATCTATACGATTAGTATAGAAAGTACGAGAAGACCTAAATAACCTAAGAATAAAAAGCTTTTATAATTGGAGAGTGTGCATAACTAGGTGTATAGACGTATCAAAGGCGTAATATGTATATCAGGATAAAACAAAGGGGAAAGTGGTTCTCTCTGCTTACTTCAATAGGGACAATGCGAGATGATGTTGAACATGGTCAGAATTTATTGTTATCAAATGGATTTTTTTTTAAATAGTAAGATATTTGTTAAAGCAAAGTGACCGTTCTAGTACACACCGATATAAATTATTCTTGCCGAAATGGTCCAGATGTGTGCAGGTGTAATAATATCACAGTTTCATGGCGACGGTGATGTGTGAATTTAGGGTCGGAAAAAGTTCGAATGTGAAGGCAGAGGGTCGACCCCCGGAAACCGTGCAAATTGCCGATCCCCGCAACGTGTCTCGTGTAAATGGGTAGGAGTGCAGGGGAATTTATGCACGGGAATCAATGCCCAGGAAAAATAAACAAGGAATGGATGTGATTTAACTTTAAACATATTTTTTATACATTTAAAACAGGTTTAACTCAGTTATATCAAACTCATTTATACCTACAAAGTTTATTGAGGAGCTTAATCCTCAATTTATCCACCGAGATATGGAAGATATCGATTTCAGAAAATTCATTCAATGAGGGCATTCCGTATGTGAGTCATTAAATGGCTTGAAAAATATTTCGATATATCAAACAATTGAATGTGTATTTCTCAGTTTATTTTTGAACAACGAATTACTTTTTAACCTCTTCAGACCTGGAGTCCATTATAATGGATACTGAGTTCATGTACTTTTTAAACATCTTTGTGGTATATTTCTATTCCCAATGATAACAAATAAAGTGTATGATACTGTACTATCGACTTTTAATGACATAACGAACATCTATCTAAAGTAATATAACATAACATAATGTTGCATTTAGTGTAAATAATACACTCACAAGAAATAATATTTTTTTAAACCTTAGAATTAATTCAGGTCTGAAGAGGTTAAAAACACTATTTGTTGATTGACACGTAATTTCTCTTTTGTGTGGGTATGCAGAGAGAACTGAGCACCAAACCTTCATATCACGACATACTGACCTCTCCTCTTCCATTTCCATATGTCTACTCATACAGTGCCGTCTCATTTTCTTACTCTTTATCTTTTGTTCTTTCAAAATGTCATTCACTAGGTCCAACTATACTCTTTTTGGTCGTCCTCTACTACGATTATATGCTATGCTTACGTGTACATCGCAAATTCATTTGTCAGTCTTTCGTCGCACATCCGTTTAACATATCCTAACCACCTCAACCTTTTATTTGTCCCCCCCACTTAAAACACCAGTTTTTAAGTTTCATTCATCCATAATGATTTAATTTCTTATTCTGTCATACGGCACATGCGAATGTTCTTCTCAATGCACGCATTACCAAATTATTTACTCGCCTCCTTTCATTAAATTCTACGTTCGCATCCTTATATCAATATTGGCACTAAAACACTGGTATGAACCACAATTTTAACAGATGTTGGTTTGTTTGGTTTGAATATACGTCTCTGTGTGCTTATTTGACTTTGTTTTCTATTGCAACTCGCCGTTCAGTATCTCGTTCGACCTTTCCGTCAGAATGTTTTAACTCATTCTAATTTTTCATTGTTCCTACAAATATTTATTGCATTTGCTTTCATCCATTCTAATAGTCGGCCAAATAAATAAGAAAATAAGTTACAAATAATCCTAAAATCAAACATTGCTGTGACTACTCCTTAACTCTCTTTTGTCAATGATGGAATTCACATCCTTTTAAGTACTCTGTAAAAGGGAATCCGTGTTGTTTATGATTTTTCATTCGACTTCTGTGATTTTGAAACGTTATTAAAAAATGTATAAATTGTCCTTAAAACGGGTAAATATCAGGGACGGCGAACCGTTTGTTCGCAATAAATTTATTAATTTCAAATATTAAAGGTCTCTCGAGTATTTGCGTTCGCATCACGCCTGTTGATTTAATTTGATTACCATGTTAAACACTTCCATGGGAAGCATTTCAACTTGTAATGGAATTATCACAACATATCACGGTGTTTGCCTGAAACTTTTTTATCACATTTATCTCGGAACAAATTTTATGGAGTAATTTTACTTTGGATAAACAATTGTAGTAAGGGAAACAAAAAACAAATTACTTTGATTATTTCCAGTTTGTATTCTGATTATATATTATTATAATCATTTTCGAATTATTATAATCATTTCGTCTTCCAAGAAACATATTATTAGTACCTAATAAACAATTGTTTCACTACTGTATTTTCAAGCATAAATTATTTGTTCTTTGAAATATTTCAAATATGGATAAACACATTACATTACGGTGGGCGTCTAGTTGATAAAACAGACGTCTTAGATATTAGACGATCTCCGTTGTGTAGTTTATAAGACGTATATGTTACAGCCCGTGGTTGCGAGTTCGATTCCCGGTGGTACCAATATTTTTTTAATAAAGTTTTTCATTCTGGTTCTCATTTAAGGATTGTTTAATCATTTTCTGGTTGATTGGAAGAGGTCGTCACAAGCCAATAAACTCGTCTGGTTGTACTGAATATAACAGACGTGTAATATAGTATAAAATTACGAAGACGAAGAAGGCTAACGATATATTATAAGGACTTCGATCAACTTCAATATCATTGGAAGAGTTGGAATCGAAAAGGAGTTTGTAAGGTATCGTTTTTAAGATATGTCTTGTGTGGCGAAAAATATTCCTTCCTAATCAAAAAGAATTGATGACTTGCATACCTCAATTTCATAATTTAGTATCGCTTTCTTATAGTTTAGAATGTTTAAAGGCAGCTTATAAATGCCACTTAATCAATTCAGATAAAATATGGTTGAAAGTTTATTAAAAATAGGGATAGCATTATTGGAAGTCTACTATTCACCACACCGTTGACACCGGTAGTAAAATATCTCATGTTTGGGCAGATATCTGATTTTAACGACTCATTAACGATGCGGATTAAGGAAAACCTTGAGATAATTTTTGAAAACTTAAAATTGAAGAGACGTGAGAAGAAGATTAATGTCTTGGTTATATGACAACATAAATAGGACAGAAGCATACAATGTTGGGGAGCTGATTCATCTGGTTTAAGAGAGAGAGATTTAGGTTCTAGTGATTACCAACGATGAAATACCTGATATGGCACGGCAAGAAGGCGAAGAAAAAATAACTTATATTTCATGCCACTTTTATATTTTTCCGACAACTTTATAACAAAGATTTGCCCATATTGTGGTGCTCCAGGAAAAAAGAATCCAATTTACAACCGAACAATTTTGTGAAAAAAAAACTAAATATAAAACTCATTAAAAAAAATAGTGAAAAAGATTAAAAAAATAAATAATTTCTAAAAAAAACTTACTTCATTTGCTATTCATTATTCATAATTAATGGCCACAATCTCTTTTGTTCAACGATTAGCATTCATACTTAGCAAGTGGGCGTGGACGTGGAAAATATCTAAGATAAACTGACAAGTTTTCTTTCTCCAAATAACATACTTCTTTCGTCTTATGATTCACATATTTCTACTATATGTGTTTGTTTGTAAATATTAATATATATGTTTGTTTGTTAATAGTTACTTTCCCGATGTTCCTCCCCACTCATTAATCCTAGCAATAGAAGGTAGTTATTCAAAAGGCTTAGTGATTTTAATGAAAAGGGCCTGAAAATTTATATTGAAATATCTATAGCCTCTCCCTCCTGGTTGAGTATGTTTGTCAGTCATCTTGTGGATAAAATACGCCTATTCGTGTACTGGTTTCAGAACGTTCAGATACATAACAATGATATTTTTTAACGTTTTTTGTGATACTTAATTACCCTAGATCCAAAGTATAGAGCAAAGAGAAGGAAAAGTATGTTACAAAGAATTTTAGTTAGAATTTGAAAGATGTTAGACAATAATGGGGTTGAATAATCTCTAAATAGTTTAATTTAATTAACTCTAAATGTTGAATATAAAGTGATTAAGCTAGCACACCGTGTTAAGTCCAAGGTTGTCCGATTCCATGTGGTGGTCCCGAAAACACTTACGGACTTAATACGGTGTGCTTACTAAATCAATTTACCGATAGGTGTTCTCGGGACCACCATTTGGAATCGGACAGCCTTTGACTTAACACGGCGTGCTAGCCTTATTACTTAATTCCCACTCAACCCATTCAACCCCATTATTGACTAACATCATTCAAAATCTAACTTACATTGTTAAGAGTATATTCTACCTCATATTCTCTCTATACTTCAGGTGTAGGTAGGGTTATTAAGTATAACAATGATATATCGATTTTTACATTTGCATGAATGGATGAATAATATACTCTATGAAAGAAAAATGGTAATGAAGGTCATGTGATTTATAACTGGTAAAACGCTCAGACAGAATAAGAAGTACAGTGTGTAATACCGAAGACATCTTAAGGTAGGGAAGTCATTATGATAGACTATCCCTGGTGATCGTGTATGATTGTCAGCCACCTTGTGGATGAAGGCGGCTGTACGTATATCGGTTTCAATTGTGTACGCTGTTGCACTCCAGTAAGCACACACTATTGGCAGGTCAAACCTGATGAAGTCCCGATGACAAACATATCAATATTTTAAGTCGATATGTAGGTTTAGTGACATTGATTTAATACATTAAAAAAACTGTCTGCTGTTTAAATACTTAGTAATTTGAATATTTCAGATTTTCTTCAATTAAAATATACTTGAGAATAGATTCAATTTAATAAAACAATAAAGTTTAATTAATTGGAAACTTAATAATAAAAATGAAACCAAACTACGAAAGTTCTCGTATTTTAAACATTTCTCTGAAATAATCAACATAAAGAAAAACTTTCAATTTAATTCAATTTCTGCGGTTGACATTAAAAAAGACAAGCTTTTTTTTATTTAACGTAACCCTTAGGCATTGAAATACAGACAAAGCTTTTTATACTAAAATAAAGATAAGTTTTTATCTGTTATTGCGTCACGTAGAAAAAATTAACAAAATAACAATATTTTTCCAGTTTAAATTAGATTAAAGATATCGGTTAGCGGTTTTTTTTATCTACTTCTTGCAGAAGATTCCTGGTCTGTTTTTTATTACATTATTCCTGGGGTGCGAACTACCAGCTATCTCTCCATCTCTTTGGTGTCTTCCTGGTGGCTGGCTTCCTATGGGGTAGCCATAAGAAACTATATGGGGAATTCGAGTATCACCCTCTCTTTAAACGTGATCACACTAAATACGACTTCTCTGACTTCCCCGTCTTACGATGTCTTCGATTTCACTCATTCTTCTTCTTTGTGTATTTTTATTCTATCTCTGAGTATTTTACTAGTTATAAATCACAAGATCTTCATTTATATTTTTCTTCCATATAATAGTATTAATTTTCAGCCATATACATACTTCATTCGTTCATTTTCACCCCCCATCATGAATAGAGCGAAGCTTCAACGCTGAGACGACTCTTCCATTCATCTTAATGTTTCATTATCATTGATAATTCTACCCAGGCAAATCCCAATATATCATCTATCAGCTTTTTCAACTGTCTCTTAGGTGTCTCGCCCTGTGTCTAGTGTCTCGGTCTGAAAGAACCCCGAATGAAACTTGTTTCAGCAGACGATTTAAAGTCGTTCTCAATAAGTGCTTCAACCATCTCTCGATGTAATGAATTGTATTGTACTTCACTTTAGTTGCAAACAATACAACTAAGTAGGTTTATTACCATATAGCAACATATTCCAAGCAACTAAAATTATCTTACAAATACCTTTAGTAGAAACCAGATTGGAACCTTTTTAAAAATAAATTGGGTGACACTGAGAATCAAAACCGTAACCCCTGGACAGACAAACGAAGACAGACGCCTTACGAACAGCACACGAATGTCTTCTGATGAACTCCATCCCTCCTATTGTATAACTTATGACCGAACATCGTTACTCCCATGATAGCCCTTGACGACTCCTTTCCATTAATCCTCGCATGAAAAGAGTAGTTCTAATGCGTCACTCTCTCTTCCATGCTTTCAGTGATCACAAGCATTTACAAACTGCCTCTTTGGCAATGAGCAATATTTTATGTAAAACTAGCTCTTCAAAAGCCGTAGACAACGTTGTATCCCGAGCACGCTGTTTAATACGCCAGAACAATTAAATATTTCGAAGGGTGCCATACGAATGAAGGGATGAATTAATGAACTTCACATTTCAATTATAATGACAACACCAGTTCGAATATATTAAAAAGTTATCAGGCGAATGAAAAATGCGATATTTGTTGAAATTCTTTAAGTAATACTTTCGTGTTTTATTCTTACCATAAAACACTTTTAAATTAATTTCTTCATCTAACTAAAATATTAACTTCATTCGTGTATTCATTTCTGATGTATTCGTGTATTCTTATTACAAACATTGACATTTCACAATTTTTTCTAAGCGCACTAATTTTCACAGTTTTAAACATACTTTTATCCTATGGCCAAGTACAAATTTAAAAAAAAGAAAATACATTGTGTACAATAAAGGATTGTTATAGCAACAAGTTGATATTAATATACCACACTGACATTGTACTTGACTTAAAGTCACTTACATTACGATGAAACTGTCGATTTCTTGTAAGTATCGGGACCTGTGCAGAGTGCGCATTGTCTCGCGAACCCGTGGTAATAGCTTTCACGGCAGTCACTTTGTGCCGAAGTAATGGACCGTGAGGTAGGATAACATTTTATAAATCTTGTAAATCGGGCACAATCCAGTGCAGCGAGATAACGAGCATCTTTCGCTGGGGTGCGTCGTAAGCCGTAATTTACTTTAAGAAAATATATCAGTTCTAATAATGTCGTTGAAAATGTGAACATTATAATGTCATTTGTTTTGATATTATTCAAATGTAAGTTATATTAATTCCTTACATTAATTGTATTTATGTTTACTTTGCAGCTAATTATTTTAGTCAATTCAAATGCTTCTTAACTCTAGCACTGAGAGATCTATATAATTGGAATACACCATTCATGTTCAAAGATAAGATATTCACAAGGGTTTAGAAGCCTGATATTTTGTTTTAATAAAAAAGTTGCTTGTTTACAAAATTAGAAATAACTTTCCAATACATTATATTTTATTTTTGTAGAATATCATACATAAATATATTGTATTTTATTACACTTT
Source organism: Odontocerum albicorne (assembly GCA_949825065.1). NCBI lineage: Eukaryota > Metazoa > Arthropoda > Insecta > Trichoptera > Odontoceridae > Odontocerum > Odontocerum albicorne. Next base: position 9,885,091 of record OX463844.1, read on the forward strand.
CGTTGTTCGCAGTACAACCTGGCGGGTTTATTGCCATTTGACAATATCTTCCAGCCATCCAAAAAGACGTCAGAGACCATAAATGAAAACTAGACAGGAATCTTTTTTTTTCAATCTGGGTTTCAACAGGAATCACGCCCGGAACCTCCGGGCTGGGAGACGAGCGTCTCATCAACTAGGCCACGGAGGTCGTCTATACATAAGATTCCTAAAAAAATATCAACAATTCAATCAGAAAACGAAACACAACATTTATTGTTATTTCCAAATAACCGTGTAATCATGACGATCTTCATTACCAAGTAGGAAAGACGCCTGTGCCTCAATCTAGAAGTTGCGGATTCGATTTCCATTGGAACCCAGGTTTAAAGAAAATGGATTTCAGTGTGATTTTCTCTTAAAGCTTCTTGAACATGTTTCTGGTTGATTGAAAGAGATTGCAACATGGCAATAAGTCCAACAGGCTGGATTGCATATAATGACATGTAATACGACACAATGAAGAATGAAGTATTTTTTATAAAAAGTATAAATGTATAATAAAGGCACTTTGAGTACTATATAAGTCAGCCCACGCACAACAGGTAATAAATCAATTCAGACGACTTATGGAAGTCTGCAAATTGTTACAAATGAAAGTGATATAATAAAAATTAATTTACGTTGTCTAGTTTGCAAGACGTCTGTCTTCCAGCATGGGGGTTACGGGTTCGTTTCCTATTGGTATACGATTGAAAGTTTGTTTTTTACTTAAGATCTTATTAACATATTTCTGGAAGAGATTGCCACATGACATTTAACCCGCGAGGCTAAATTATATGTAAATACAACAAAAGTGTAATAGAGTATAGTACAATGTAAAAAGAAAAGACGAAATAGCTCGTGTTTGTCAGAGAAAGATTTTGTAACGTCATAAAATAAGTACTTTTGTATTTGTTCGTACATTATGCAATACATTTCCATTCTCGGAAAGGGTAAAGGCGAAGTACTTAGGAATATTTGAAATTTTTTACGATTTTTTCCGTTGTTTCTTCATTTTTACGATCCTAAGGTGACATTGATTTAGCATTGGAATAGAGTAAGTATAAATTGTTAATGTTCTTTGTCTGGAAAAAGATTTCATTTTGGAAGGCGGTGCTTTTTTCCATATTTACTAGGATCAGTGATTCTCAACTCTTGGTTTGAGCAAATATATTATTGAAAGCTTTTAAATTAATACGGGACGATCTCCGTGGCATATACATGAATAACATTCAAACCAATCAGTTAAAATTTCCGTAGTACGAGACATATCCAGAAAGTAAGTGTACTGAATTTTTGTAGGTTACAATTTTTTTAATTTAAACAAAAATATTACGTGGTTACCGTAGTACATATATAAGCTATTTTTCGACATAGTCGCCATTCCTCTCAATGCAGGTGGTGAAGCGGGGTATCAACTTTTTGATGCCTTCCTCGAAGTAGTTTTTCGCCAACCCCTCCGTCCACTTCTCCACCTCCTCCTTTACCTCTTCGTCGGTTGAAAACCTTTTTCCACCCATGTGCAGCTTCAGGGAGGTAAAGAGATAGTAATCTGAAGGTGCTAGGTCAGGGGAATGCGCGGGATGGTTCAGGACATCCAATTTAAACGAGGCGAGCAGTTCCTTCGTGGCGTTGGCCGTGTGTGGTCTGGCATTGTCGTGCAGCAGGCAGACTCCCTTTGTCAGCATGCCTCTCCTCTTGTTCTGAATCGCCCTCCGCAATTGTTTTAGGGTCTCACAGTATCTTGCAGAGTTGATGGTCTCCCCTTGAGGCATATATTCAATTAAAATTATGCCTTGACAGTCCCAAAACACGGATGCCATGATTTTCTTGGCTGAAATTGTGGTTTTGAACTTTTTGGCGGAGGGTGAAGAGGTGTGACGGGACCGTTTTTAAACTCGCGACACCACTTGTACACACTCGTACGATTCATAGCTTTATCCCCATATGCAGTTTTTACCTCATTATAAACCTCAACCGGAGGTTTTCCCTTCCAAACGAGATAACGGATGACGCCGCGTATTTCACACTTGGCGGGAGATTGGATTGACATTTTTCACGAAATGTGTTGTCACGTCGACACTTCTCAACGTACTGACCTCGAACCGGTCTCGTTGCGGAGGGGAAGGGTCAGGCTACACGGAAGTGTAGCCAACATGTCGAAAATAAAATCCATCCGGTCGTGAGAGCCTCAGTACACTTACTTTCTGGATACGCATAGTATATTGCGAACTACTAATGACGTGATATCGAAGAAATCGCTTTTTCAAAAGCGTGTATAAAGTATAACGAGTAAATACAGTAATGTATTGAATACACATCGTAATTAATTCATTGGTGCACATTATTTTATGATATAAAAAAGCTAGTTTATTGTAAAACGGCAATCTTTTTCAACCAGCCAAACGAGACCTAAGCGATCGAGCAAATATAGTGCACGGCAGTATTTAAGTAGCAATTTTGATGTATGGGAGTGAATCTTGGACATGGAAGTAGCATTTATTCGGCTTTCCCATGGAAATAAACCGAGTTAATGTTATAGAAATGCGTGCACTGAGAACTACACATGGGGTAACAATGTATGATAAAATACGGAATATCATGATAAGAGGATGAATATAAACTTAAAGCTAATGTGCTAAGATAAAGAAGAGCAGTCTGAGATGGTTTGGGCATGCCAAACGAATAAATGAAGAAATACTTCGAAAACAAATATACAGGGCAAATGTGAGTAGAAGGCGTGGTACATGAAGAAAAGCATGATTGGATCAAGTGAATGACATTTTGACTGAAGGAAGTGTAGGAAGTTAGAGAAATCTTAGGAATTGTACAAGATGCCGTATAGATGTAAAATAGGCGAAGATTATGTGGCGAGATAGGAAAATCTGGAGCCCTGCCTACCTCGTCAGGGAAAAATCGCGTGATGGAATGTACGTTCAAAAAAATCAACCCACCCTATCCTCGCGGGCTAAGAACAAATAAAAAATCTTGACTTTTTTCTACACAGACACTCAATTTGCTCCTTTTATTTTAAATTCTTTCGAAATCTGGATAGTGTGGTGGGAGAGTAACAGAATATAGCGGTCTATTTTGGCTGGAAGTCTAAATATCAAAAGACGCAGAGACCGGCCACCTATCCGAGGGAGTGATCGGGTGAAGAAGGCAGTGCAGTGCTCATTTCAGGATGCGCTGCACAGGGCAAGAGATCGTTTGTGCTGGAAAACAATGGTGATAATAAACCTCAAAATTAAGAGAACGACCAAAAAGTTTACGAAAGCACTTTTTGACAAAGTCACATTATTGAAGTAGAAAACAAAGTCAATGGGGCACTAAAAGACATATATTGGACATATCGAACGAATGATTGATGAGACTGACCAAAATATCTACAATTCTCACATCAGTGAGAATAGAAGAAAACCGAAGAAAATGTTGTTGGACAAAGTTATCGAAATTAAGAATGAAGGAAATTAACGAGTAAGAAACACAGAATATGAGAAGGTATGAAGGAGTCAAAAGAAGTATATCAATATTTTAAAGTGTGGCGCTCTGTCCTTTCTCCCTACCCCAACAGAAATTGTTATATTATGTATGTATGTGTTACTATCACATATCGGAAAATCTACAAAGGTTTCTTTGTAGTTTGTTCTCCCTTAGTAAGTCCTTTCCTTACACTCAATGTACACATATATTTACTTTTTAATATTTTTTAATCTGTCAACTAAAGTGGGTTCAAAGTTAGAGCGCTCTTGAGGATAGTCTGCTTTCTAAACGGCGCTACATAAACTGAATTTTTTTTATTATATATTATAATTTTATACCTATTTTTATTATGCATGCATACACACTTAAATTCTCGATAAGTTTTGCAAGTATTAGTGAACTGCATCTCATTGCATATACTCGTATAATATATGTGAATGTAACTTAAACCCAATCACGGAGTTGGCGCTTGCCCGAGTACCATTCGTGTGCATCGTTCCAGAAACCAATCGCAAGCTCCCTAAGGATGGCCATTTTTATTTACAGACGATCTGCACTCTGAAACTTGGGATATAGTGACACTTTTCTATTTGCGTTTAGTTAAAAATGTTTCGTTTTCCCGGCGAATTATCTCGTTTTCCCGGCGAACGAGATCATTTTTGAAAATCTTGCGTCAAAAAACGATACTTTAAAGATCAATATGATTTTTTCACGGATTCAAGATACAGGCCTTAAAGAATTTTATTAGGAAAAAAATCTGCGCTACGAGTCATTTTCCTTCTCCCGTGATATCGGACCTTAAGTCCGTTGTCACTACTTTTCTTTTCCCACTCAGGAGTATCACCACTGGAGAAGCAGGCCCTCTGGCAGTTCCTTCTTCGTCACTATGTTACGTCGCGCTCATAAAAAAAATAAAGATGACTTCAATCTTGTAGTGTAAATCGCGCTAGATGGGAACTTATTTTTTCCCCCATAACAGTGTCGTTAGAGGTGGGATCGAACTAAACTCATTCAAGATTCAAATATCAGGCTAGATTCAAGATTCAAATATCAGGCTAGATTCAAAATTCAAATATGAGAAAAAAAATAAGTGATATAGCAATAACATTGATGAAAAAATCAGTTGATGGTCTACATGGATTAGTTGGTAAAATCGGTAAGGAGGGTTTAAGGTTCGATTCCTGTTGGAATCCAGATTTTTTAAAAAGGGGTTTAAGACTTGTATACACATAAGGCTCTCGTTAATATTTTTCTAGTTTGCCATCATGGCTATAAGCCCGCTAGATTATACGAAAGCCGAATGTCTTACTATTACATATCGGAAGATCTACAACGGTTTCATTGTAGTTCGTCTTCCCGTGGTATTTTTTCTTTGATTTTCTTACCAAATATGTTTTTCTGCACATATGCAGATGGGAAAGTATCTAATCTAATTACCGTAGCCACTGCGGTCCTATCGTTCTACTCAGCTGACATGTATTTATTTTGTTATATTTTTAATATGTTAATAATATTGGGCTCGAGTCCCGAAGAACGCCTTTAAAGAGAGTTGACTGTCTAAACGGCGCTATATAAATTGTTATTCTATTAAAATAATTACTATGTACAATATAACAATGGGGTAATAAAATACAATAAAAATTTCTTCCTTTTACCAATTTGATCTGGTCGAAATGAATTGGGCAAACATGCCTTCTCTCGATCGGTCTTTTGGAGTGGCTTTCTTTGAAGTATGTAATATAATGCCTCTGGAGTGTCAGAAAGCTGTTACTAAAACGACCTTATTTTTTTAAATTGTTACGTTATGGCGTAGGCGTTCTTCTAATGAGCTTTGTTAATTAAATGGTACTACGGGACAAATATATGTAAATGTGAAAAAAAATATATAATACAATAATAAAAAATACTTTTAACACAATTTCGTGCCCCTTGCGAACTAGATACAGACATACATACATACCATCACCTCCCTTATGGATTAGGGAAATGTACAATATCTTAACTCTTAACAAACTAATTGAAAACCTTCAGAAAATTTCAATAATTCATTCAACGTATTTATGGATCAATGTTTCGAAAAATATTTGATGATAATCAAAATTAATTCTCACTACAAAAATCATGTGCAATAACAGTAATTCAAGTACGAGTACGTATTCAAACTCACTGAAAAGAAGATACAAATTCCCGAGAATAAGTATAAAATAATAAAACTTCCCCGCTGACACTTCAATTTCATTATGGTAACCACACTACGAGCGATTTCAATGTCGTCGCTTACCCAAGTGCTGATGTAGGGGCAGTTATACTTGTCTTCTTTATTGCGAGCAACATGTAGCAAGTGAGAAAAATTATCGTGGTGTCGCAAAGTAACCAAAGCAGCGGTGATGGCCCATTAGTCCCTTATTGGTTAGGCGACGGGGGCCAGCGATATAAATCACCCCATTGCAGGGGACTCGCTCCCCACCACGGGGGCCTTTCTTAAGCTCAGGGGGCGAAGCACCCTTCCGACAATATCACAGGCAAACACGGACATGCTAAGAAGTTAAGCCGTAATCTTTTTTATTTGCCAACGTCATTCTATTCGCTCGTAATCTACGCTGTGATGTGTACAATATAATTGGCCTTAAACTCTAGACATCATCTCTTATTCTCTGTATGGTAATAAAATAGGGATTTAAGACCCTCGCCAATAGTTAAGGTTAAATGTAAATATAAACAGATATATTTAATCTGAAGACGGCCATTCCGCTACAAAGTATATTTTATAATCCAGAACTTCGAGCGAAATAAATAGGAAAGAACTGTTTTGATCGTTTACTGTGTACACTTCTCATATCATTTCATTAGCAAATTACACTACATTTATTACTTTTGTTTCCTCTTGATTCAAACTTATTCAATCAACAAAACATTGTTAAGGGGATCATTTTTAATATTAAAATATATGAAGTGTTTTCTTATCGTGACTCATATATAGATGTATTTTATTGTGTTTTTATCTTTTCAACACACTTCTCGATACATTTCACTAGATTATTCCAACTAGCTTTTATCGCCGTTTGATTTAAAGTAATTAAAGATATAGTTATCAGGATCATTTTTAATATTAAAATATATGAAATGTTTTCTTATCGTGACTCATATATCGATGTACTTTATTGTGTTTTTATATTTTCAACACACTACTCTATTCATTTCACTAAATTATTTCAACTAGCTTTTATCGCCGTTTGATTTAAAGTAATTAAAGAGATAGTTATCAGGATCATTTTTAATATTAAAAAAAATATCAAGTTTTTATTTATCGTGATTTTTATCGCGATGTATAATATTTTGTTTTTATCTTTTACTGCAAACTTCTCCATTCATTTCACTGGTATATTCTCAGTATATTATTTTTCTGCGATGCTTTTGTTACCTATTGTTTTAAATTACTTAAATCAACAAAAAAATGTTAAAAGTATAATTTTTAACATTAAAAAATATCAAGTGTTAACTTAACGTGATGCTTGTTTCCATATTTTTTTGTCTTCTTCTGTACATTTGTCAAATGATTTCAATGATTGGTTTATACTTTATTTTTTCCTGCAATGCTTTTGTGATATCTTCATTTAAATTAATTAAATCGGCAAGTATATCATAGTTCACAGTATTGTCTCTCAATCTCTGGGTTGCGATTTTCAGGAGGATTGTGATAAAATATTAGCGGGTCGCGGAAATAAAAATAACTAACGAGTGCTTAAGGAAAATAACACGCTTTCTGAAAAAAAAACCAAAATATTTATTTAAAAAAATACAGTCCAAAGTACATATCATTTGTATTTTATGTATGGTGAGACAGGGGTCGCGGAGTCAAAATTTCCTTTTTTTTTTTTAAGAAAAAAAAAAATTGGTGGGCTGCAAAGCAAAAAAAGTTGAGAACAATGGTTCAGAGAAGCACTTTAAATCATGAAAAATATTTAGACTTTACTTATCATGGTTCTTATGTCGTGTATATTTTTTTCCTTATTTATATAAAAGTAACTTACGGTGAGGAGTACTAACTTTATAAAAACCTTTTTATAAATTGTATAGACTAAGTATAAGTTTCTACTCTTTTTAACAAAATCAAATACAAATTCCCCACTTAACGTTTGTTGAAGTCGAAATTCATAAATATAAATTAAAGTTATTTGCCTTAATTTATACAAACTTGACTCGACGCTGTATATCTATACTTAAGCCAAATAACTAAAAAAACGTAGAACGTAACATTAACCAGCATCCCGCGATTGGGGTAGGTAGAGAGAACAGATCTCCATTTATCATACATCTCGCCATGCATACTCTTTTATTAAAAAGGAATTTCGCTTTTTATTTCACACGATCAAATTAATCACTTTCAAAATGTGATTAATTTGATCGTGCCACGTTTTCAATATTTTTTTCTACGTGGCCGAACAACCTTATTTCTCGCAATGCTCATTTCGCCACATTTAACACTGCATTTTCTTTCAATCTATGTTTTTTTCTTATTTTTTTATTCTATTATAAATTATTTTTCTTTCCTAATGGTTTAAATTTCAACACATTTAAATTTCATTTGCACACTCTAATGTAGTTACCATGATTCCATTATGGACAAACATATTTGCTTCTATTAAAATGTTCCGGTCTTTAAACACATATGTAACTTACCCATCACTATATTGCTTGCTGCTACTTTTCTTTGAATATCGTCCTTCCCGTGATCTTCCGAAACAAACATACCTCCACATAACAAAAAAAAACTAAATAAACAAATCGAATTTATCTAAAAACTTGTATTTTATTAAAAAGTAAACGCTCCTTCTTTATTTTGATTTCAAAATAATATTTTCGAAAAAGAGCCAATATCATTCTGAGAGCTTTGATTTATATTTTATTTTTGCATCATGAACCCGATTAATATAATGAAATCATTACGTTCAAACATGACAAAGATTTCACAGAAAAATAAACGGAAATCCAGATAATTTCACAAATGTTTCCCCCTCAGCTTACAATAATGACCGTGACGATGTAAGTAGAAAATGAAAGTATCTAAGAGAAGAATGAAATCATAGGGAGGAAAGAGGAATGCAGCGCAAAGCGTACTATCTAAATCTGCGGCACTTAGCGTCGCTTATGGCCAGCACAGAGACATGGCTGGCGGGGGATAAAGATATAAAGGCCGGAAGACACGAAACAATTTCATTTTTTTTTCTGGTGGCATTTAATTACTTAAGGTCACTCCAAGAGCGCCCAAGTTTCAATGTAACATGTCTCAAATAGTGTTAACTTAAGAATCCCTTTGAACACTGCTATGTTATCATCTATACTCTAAAGCAAGAGTTCCCAAAGTGGTCGATTTGATTTTTCTAGGGGTCGATAGTTTCATTAAAAAAATTTGGGGGTCAATGACAGCAAAAATAGACCCCCTTACTACTGCTATTTGTTTGTAGTTTCAAAATATTTATGATTTAAATTGGTTCCTTATTAAAAATACTTGTCAATATTTGTACTTATTTTGAATTTACATATTTATTTCATAAATGTCAAAAAATTTAAAAAACTGCTCGTATTTTTGCGCTTTAATTTTCATCAGCACAGATTTCAATATTAAATATTGCACAATCTAATGGCATAATCCGTAGTCTTTATATTTTTTTTTTCAATCCTTGATTACAAGTGATTGAAATGGAAAGTTTGATATCTAGTAAAATATTTAATATCGAGTACTGTACAAACTTATTAATTTGAGTAAATAAAGTAAATGACTAGGGGTTTAAAAGTTTTTTGTAAAGGGGTCTGCGGCCGAAAAAAGTTTGGGAACTCTTGCTCTAGAGGAAATAAATTCCATTCTGTAGTGCGCCATTCCAAAATACTAAGGTAGCCTTCTCTATTCCCTCCATCTACCTGAACTTAACTCTTGACACTGAGACTAAGACAATTTCAGTGTACCACATCTATCTCTCAGTGGTAAATTTCAAACGCGTCAAGAGCTACAGCGCAAAATCATTCAGAGGTTTCAAAACCATTTGACACTTCAACCAGTGAAGATCCTTAAACAATGTATTATTTATTCGGTCGAATTGTTATGCACGCTATTTATCTTGGATTTTATAAAATAACGTTGGATACCAAAAATGGTTTATAACTGTATCTACGTCAAAATAAAATATGGATGACATTCATTGAATTAAAATCCGTAGGTTGTTTTGTATTTTATTACACTTTAGTTGTATGCAGTACCACTTGACGGGCTTATTGCCATGTCGCAATATCTTCCAGCCAACCGTGAAAACCGAACTGGAATCCTTTTTTATAAAATCTGGGTTCCAACGGGAATCGAAACCGCTATTTCCAGGTTGAGAGACGTACGTCTTTCCAACTAGATCAAGCAAGTAGTCTGGGTTGCGATAAAAAAGAATGCGATCATTGTATTTTTAAAATAGTTTTAATAAATTGTTAAACGCAGATATCACAGATAAAACTACAGCGTGAGACGTTGTTATGATTTTACCCATGTCTACTGCCGTTAACTAAGAGCCGTTGAGATAATCCTCAAACGCCCTTAAAATAAACAGTTGCAATAGCCATAGATCGCCTTAAAGAAGTTTCTGCTAAGACTTCGAAGAACATAAAATACCTGGATGTAGGCGTTTTATAGCATCCACGTTTTTGTGATGGGACGTGTATAATGTTATGTTTCACCAAGAGATATAAGAGTTAAGGCATTAACATTGTGGAGATTTAAAGACATTGTAATTTGTTTTTATAAAACACTGTTTATTCAACTTTTTATAATGGTATAATTCTACCGGTTTCAAGGCTTTCAGCTCATCATCAGTCTTCTTTGTGCTCCCCTGATGATGAGGTGAAAGCCTTGAAACCGGTAAGGTTACACCGTTATAAAAAGTGGTATAAACAGTGTTTGACAAAAACAAATTACAATATCTACCGATTTATTTTTAGAATTTATTTGCATCTTTTGATCGTGCCTTACAAGCTTAAAAGTAAGAAGTGACTCAATCGGAAGGGAGCGTTTGTCTGTCAGACGTTTGTTTCAGTTTGGCGAAAATCAATTGGAAAATTGAACGGTTTTTGAAACTGAAAATAATTCAGTTAAAGCGAAATAATTCATATGATGTATTTCAAAAATTAACAATTATACTCTTTTTTTTTAAAATACATTTTATTCAAAGTATAACTATTTTTACTAAGAGTATTAAATTATTATTTTTTTTGGAAAGAAGGGTATTTTGACTCTCCTATATATTGAAATCACTTTCTCTCTGTGGAAAGTGGTTTTTATTTCCTTGTATTGTATTACACTTTCTTCGTTTACAGTGTATCCTGACGGATTTATTGTTATGTGGTAGTATCTACCAGTCAACCATAAATATGTTAAATACCTCAAGTGAAAAACAAACATTAAGTATTTTACAAAAAAATTCAGGTTCCAATGTGAATCGAATGCTCAATCCCCAAGTCGAAGGCAGACGTTTTATCAAATAGGTCGCAGAGGTCGTCGTACAGCAGATATAAAGTTATATGCTTCTTTTTCGTTTCTTTATATCAATTATCTTTTTAAACTGCAGCTATAAACAAGTAAGTTGGGCTCTTTTTTGTACCACTCGCAAAGGATTACATACCAAATGTTTTCTTCTAGGTCCACATCTCACCTCCGTATTTTCTTACAAATTTAATAAATATATTTCTTTAGCGCCAATAAGTGACTGATGTTATCCCAAGAGAGCCTCCGTTTCCATGTATCATCTCTTAAAAAGTTTTTTTTTATCTCTTTTTGAAGCTTCTGTGTACTTTCTGACGAGTGTTGAAGTATTTCTATATTTTAACTCTCCAATACAAATATAATATACTTCAATCGAAAGGAAAATCCACTCCAAAAGTCCACTAAGAAAGCCTTTTTATCTCAACAACGTAGGCAATTTAATGCCTACACGATTTTAACATATTACGTACCCGATGACATGTTTGTAACAAAAAAATATCTAGTGCATTACAATTCCAGAGCATGTAACACTTTAAAAACTAAAAAAACACTGCTTTAACTCCACCCTGTTAGATATAACACTTTTTTAGTATTTTAATCATACTGTCCATTCCATTTAATTAAAAAAGAATAATTGTTTTTTATGTCATTTTCATTACTAACAGTACAGCCTGGAAGATTTATTGTCATGTAACAAACTTTTCCAACTAACTATAAAGGTGTTACAAACTCTATAAATAAAGACCAGACATAACCCCTTTTTAATACTTATTAAAGACCGGACATAACCCCTTATTAATAATTTAATAATGGGGTTTTGTTTTTGTGCAATCAAAAATCGGAAAAAAGTATCGATTTATTTTTCTCATGCTAAATATCCTCAGTGAGATACAGTCAAAAGCCTAGTTTACTGGGGATACGACAAATGAAAAAAAAACAGATCCATTAAAATTGTATGTCCAAATCAAATTATCTGTTGTTTTTCTCAAATTGTGTATATTTCTTGTCATGTGTATTAATAAATAAAATAAAAAAAATAAAAAAATCGGGTATCAACGGGAATGGAATCCGTAACCCTTGTATTCAAAACAAACGTTTTACTAACTTGGTCAATTAGTTTGGTTATAATAATCTGGTCGATTGTAAAAACAAATTTTAAAAGTTTTTATTTTAAGTGAAAACCCAAGAGTATTGTGTTTTACTCAGTGTTATCCGAAAATGGGTTGATTTCGTTAACCTAATGTGCAATAAATTGTGTTCTCCTTATCCGCTCCAGTGGATGTTTCCCTCACCCTACGACGGCCCTGGCTTCAGGAGCCTCCTAAAATACTTCATCATCGGGTGATGTATTGGGCGCCCCGCAGAATCTGAGCCCAATGCTTTGGAGGGGGGCATCATTACTTACTACTGTCCTGTCTAATACACTTTATAGGTATACATCTTCATTATATATGTACCTACATTAAATAAGAACAAAAAATCCCTCTAAAATCTTAGATTTACATTTTTGTGAAGTTTTAACACGATTATAGATTTCGTTAATTATACATTTTTAACGACTTCCGTAGCTTAGATGGTAACACGACTAAATTTTTTTTCAAAAGTTTCTTGTCTGGTTTTTTCTCAAGGTCTCTTAAACATATTTCTACTTAGAAGAGATACGACAGTAAACTCACCCGATTGTACTGTAGACAACAATATTTTCTGTCCAATTTTTAGTTACATTATGGCCTCTATAGAACTTTTGTTTTTTATTCGGTAGGTTATGGGTTCCCAATGGTTTAAAAAATTCAAATTTTTTTTATATATAAGGCTCACTCATCTTTCTATTCGGATGGAAAAAAACTCCAAATGACAGCCTATCACCCCAGGTTGTACTGTACACATTGTTAAAGAAATACAGTACCTCCTCTTATATTTCAATCTAATTTATCATATTTTCTTTACGACGAGAATTGTTAAAAAATCTTATAAAAAAAAATCTGTTTAATTTTATTTTCCAAAGCCATGATCGACACTAGGTCAAGCATTGCCAAACTTTTATCTAGACGGGTCAAATTTTGTCTCACAGAAGCTTTTGCGAGCTTAAGGACAAAAAATGAAAAACTATACAGTTAAATGAAACGTTACTACATTTTACTTAAAATAAAATTCTTAAGACGTTTGAAGAAAGATATATAACTACTATATATACACATTTTATAACAAAATAGTTAGTACGAATGAATATATGCAATAGTAGGATTTTGGCGCATTGCATTGCTTAAAGTGTTGCAAAGATTCCTACCTACTAAAACCAAAATTTTACTCGTACAATATCTGCTCTTTCCGATTCTGAACTATGCGGACGTCTGTTACTTGGGTGTTACAGAGGAACAGCTGGACAAATTACAGCATCTTCAAAATGTGTGTCAAAGATTTATTTTCAACCTACGAAAGTACGATCATATAACTTCATACCAGAAGGCATTGAACTGGTTGAATTTTAGAAATAGACGCTAAATTCACATACTGTGTCTATTGTATAATACTGCCTTAACTGTCCCGCCACCCCCTCTTAACTCGCCGAAAATTGTCAGCGTCTTTCCAATCATGGATTAGCGCTACTCTCAAACAAAGATTATCTATTGGCTTTTCCAGTTCACCGCTCCTTTTTTTTTTACGTCGTCCTTTACTGTCCATGCAGTGAGACTCTGGAATCCATTACAAACCAATATAAGACTCGCTCCGTCCTTGGCATGCTTTAAGAAGCAACTGAAAAAACTCTTAATTTCTAATCAGTAAAATAACGTGTTTTATTCCTGATTTTTCTTTTCCTTTCCTCTCCACCATCACTTCCTTTCCTTTTGATTGATGATATCTCTCTTCATATTATGAAAAAGAATGTTCGGGTGATTGTCCGTCTTTATAGGGTTGGTGGGCATATGCGTTTATGGATTTCGTGGGGATGGATGGTCATTTGAATGATTTATACGACCACGTAACTTGCATCATTTACTTCTGTCTGATTGGTTGGAAGAGATTGCCGCCTGGCAATAAGCACGACAGATTGTATTTGCAATAAGAGTGTTAAATAAATAAATAAAAATAAATAAATGCTAGATTATGGTGACATCATAATATGTGTGACATCACGCTGTGCGTCTACGCGGGCCACAAAAACGGATCTCGGACCTTAGTTTGGACATGCCTGTACTTGATTACACTAGCTAAATAAGATTAGTTAAGTTATAAATTTGTACATATGTATAGCCTTGACAAATATTAGTACAATATATTACTTTCTTTAGTTAAAAAAAAGCTATCATTTGAAATTTTCGATATATTGAACCAGCAAAAAAATCGTAGTTTTAAAACAACGTAAACTAAGATAAAATAACGATTTTTATGTGTCCAACTTAATATATCAAACAAGTGTTTGAAAATAAACATAAATTAATGCATTAAGTTTAGTTCAACAACATACCATTACGGACACATAAAATAACATAAGATGTGTGTCAACTTTTAATAAGTAAGAGAATATTTATAAAAAATCTTATTTACCGTAAATAAATACTTAACACGTCTTGGACACCTAAGGTTACTTAAACAAATTTATTTAAAAAAAGAACCATAATTGCTCAAATTTTGTTTTAATAACAAAACTCTGGACGTTCAAAAATTAAATTTATAATATTTTTATGAGCGTAAAATGTTATCAAAACTGCATGTGATTTTAGTTAAGTTAGAATTAAAGTTTGAAGTATGATATCTCACGCGTTTGTAAGTTAACTAACTTAGTTAAGTAACACAAAGCAGTATACAGCAAAGGGAACAATAAAACCAAACGACAAATATGTACCCTAACCCCGAGATTGCGAGAAGCAGCGGGATGCCTTCAGACTACAAATTACTTTTCTGCAAGACAATGATACTATGACCTGTCTAAGTACAGAGCCAAAAATGCTGACCTTGCTTTCACAACGTACTTAATGTTGTGATAAGCTTTCCAACCCCCTCAGAGTGATCTTAGGAATCCTTAACAAAACGTTGGTTTACACAGTTGTGCTTTTTGGTTTAATCTAAATTGATACAATCGCGGATTAAAGTTTGAGACATTTTGAGAGTAGAACTTTCTACAGATCTATAAAAACTCATTCATAATTTTGCAACGATATGAAAATCCTATTTCATGAAATCAAATTGCTTATCATACAAATAAAAACAATTGTTAAATTAAAACTACAAAGTTTTTTTAAATATATTAAGTAGGCAAAATAATATTAACTCTGAAAACTTTTAGATTTAATAAATATTTTATGCTTGTTTATAGATTCTTCTAGTTATTATTTTGCTTTAGTGTTTTCTGGACTTACAAAAAAAATCCCAACTACGATAATTAATACAATTTTTGTAAGTCAACATTAATCATAAGTATTTTTAAGGTTGTGTTATAAAACTTATGAGTTAAAGGGTTTTATAATAAAACAAATATGTACTCTTTTCAATTATAATCTTGTAACTATATTCTTATTTTGTTAACAAATGTGTTATTTAGCAATTTAGAGACAGTTTGTGAACCAACAACTATGGTTAATATTAATTGTAATAAAATATTAATCATTAAAAAAAGTATTTAAAAAAAACACTAGATATGTGAAAATTTGGTCATGCTTTAAAATGAGGATTGTTTTGCTTACCAAACTAAAAATAAATTACTTTATTATTTCATTCATTATATTAATTCCGCCTAAAGATAGCCTTGGAATAGGAGATAGAAACACGTTTTATGGAGATCGAAGAAATTAGTGGATTAACAAAGTAATATATTGTTGAATATTTTTTAGCTCTTCACTCTTTTTGTGTGTTTAAGAAAAATGTAAGAAGGAAAATATTTATTAAAACTATATTTTATTAACTTTATTCAAAATCATTTATTCTTGACGAACGTGGCCTAGTTCGAAAGACGTTTATCTTCCAGCCCGGAATTGTGGGTTCGATTCCCGTTTTTCTTTTAAAACAACTGCATTTTTGGTTTTCCGAAATATTTTGACAGTTTTCTGGTTAGTTGGAAGAGATTTCCACGTAGACATAAGCCCGTTATGTTGTACAATATATAACGAAAGTGTAATACTCGTAAATACATGTCCAAGGTCCAAAAGTTTCCGACCTGAACAAGTAAGAATGTGTATGGACAGATACCACATCAATGTACAAATTAAAGGATGTGATAAAAAAAAACGCCGGGAAAGTTGTCACGAGGCGTGAGATTATTGTCCGACAAAGCGCCAGTGCACATTGTTGTTGCTACAAAGGCTGCCATTCAACAGTGTAGTTTCCAAGAATTGAATCACCGACCCTATAATCTCGACTTGGCCCTCTAGTGATTATTTTTTCATTTGTAAAACTGAAATTCGATTTGCGTGGAAAAAAATTACGAAAAATAGTTCTCCGTAATGATACACCATTTTGACTTGTATTGAAAAATGTTTTCATAGTTCTAACATATGAAGAAGCTTTAGGAGACCTTACTACATATGAAGAAACTTTAGGAGACTGATGGAATCCAACTAAAATTCGAGTCAATGTTATACTCGTAGATTACACAAAACTAACTAATATACTTGCAGTTCAATTATTTATGAACGACTTGTCATCCCGAAGAAATATTTTTTTATCAATGCTTGAAAGGTTTTGTGTCAACGGGAACACATAGGAAAAATGAATCAATTGTCTGGAGGGGACTGACTGTTGAGGATTTTACGATAATTGATACAACGCAAGACCTCACGCTTGCCTTAACGACTTTGGGGTCTGTTTTACATCAGTTGATCCTTTTGAGACGGAGAGACATAAATGTTGTGTTGAGAAATAATTTTTGCTTAAGCGGAACCGACTAAGGTGCGAGTATACGAGTACATACAAAGTATTCATGAATATGTGAATGGAATATTTGTATTCATGAATTCATTGTATATACAATGTAGGAAGATTTTATCGAGTCAAACGCAACAGAAAAACATAACGATTTCTCTGAGGAAATACGCATCAATCATTTAAAATGTTTTGAATGAGGGTTCTGAAATAAGTTTTTTTTTCGAAAATCAGTTATGAATGATGACAAGGCAAAATAAATTCAAGTTTGGTTTTATGATATAAGGCTTTTGTATATTTGATTTGAATATTCTATGATTTTTAAATATCAACTGTTTTACGCAAATATGTTATATTGTATGTTGAATTATTTAAAATACTGTTGTTTATTTATTCAACAAATATTGTGTATTTTACGCATATATAGGTATTGTAGGTTCAATTATTTAAAATACTCTTGTTTATTTATTCAACAAATATTGTGTGGTTTACGTATACTGTTTTACGCATATATCCTATATTGTAGGTTGAATTATTTAAAATACTCTTGTTTATTTATTCAACAAATATTGTGTGTCGAAAACACAATTTCAATGTATAACGGTGAATTATAAATTGTGATTTTTTTACCTAAGCGAACATTCTAAGTGCGTATTTATAGTATGTCTGAGATAATTGTAAAGATAGCTTTGACAGCTTTCGCAAGTTTGAATTAAACTTTTATTTTTTTAACAGCATATATGTGTTTTATTTGATAATATATTACCTTATTAAAATTTTGCTTTTTAGGTTAATCATATGGTTTATACAACCTTATTTTTAAGTAAAAAATACTTGAAGAAAAAACGTATTATGTTTAATAGTAAAAAACATTTAAGTTACTACTACATACACAAATGGATTCATCGATCTATACTCAGAAGAACAAAAACCCGTCTAGTTAAGTATCTAGTATTCTCCAAAGCACTGTATAGAGTCAAAACATGAACGATGAGAAAGAAGGAAAGACAATGATAGATGTTTCGAGATATTGTGCTGGAGGCAGATTCCGTAAGCCATGGACCGCAAGGCGCACCAACGTATCTATCATCCAAGAATTGGACATTACCGAAAAGCATTCGATAGTATGTAAAAAAGTTCTAGCCTACTTTGGGCATGCTGATAAAAAGAATGATGAAAATCTAGAGTGCTTGCGATGTAAAGTATCCTATATGATCAACGAATCAAATATAAGAGTTAACAGAGCGCTATAAGAGTTAACAGAGACTTTAAGCGCTGTATTCAACATAGCCCAGGACTAGAGGGGTTAAGACAAGTGGTACGTCGAGTTCGAGACGACAAAGGGTCACGACGCTGGCTGAGCATTAAGTAAGCGATGAAAAAGAAGCAAAAAACACAAAAACATAATTTTTAAACTTTTAGGTTTTGATATGCTATTGAAATAAACTTTTGATTTCAATTTTCCGTGATTATTTTTTGGACGAGCAATAACATATATATGCTTTGAACAGTCGATATATTGTGTTCTCTTTAATCAAAATACATTTGACTGATAACAATTATTGGCCAAAAATGTAGGTTACATTATAAGAAACCAGAATTAAAATTTGTAAGGTCATGAGAAAAAAGACCTTTTTGTTTCTGCTTATGGTGATTTTGTGTTTGCAACCTTATTTACAATACATCTACAATCATACTAAATGATACGAGTAGCATGAGGTTCGATACAAATATCCTTAAAAGCCTCCATGAAGTATACTACAAGTTTCACCTATAATAATGTGGCCTACCTTTTATCATAGATATACATTACACTCATTTTAGTGATTAAGTCTACTGAATGATTTTTCTTTAATCGATTAATATGTTTCCTACCAATTTCCCTTTACTCGCAGCCTCTTAAGATATTATCTAAAAGTATCTTTCTCGGTCTACCAAGTGTCATTCCTCGGCATTGTTGGGCTTGCATAGTGATCTTTATTCACCGTGCAGACTTAGATTTGCTAATATAGTTTATTCATGCAAACTTTTGCGAACGTATGTCACTGAAATTTTATTTCAATTTATCACATCTTATATATTTCACTGAATTCTCAGGTTTTAGAACAGGTGCTTTAATGCAGTTGCAGTATTTAACTACTACAATAAAGGTGAAGTGCTGAAGAGAGCTGGATCACGTACTGAGGATGCCACCCGGTGACTGGTCAAGAGCTACAGTGTTTTATCACCAGCAAAGAACTCAACGAATCACATCCTACCTATCATTCCATACCTGGCCCATCCTACACCACATACAGATGTCACGATAGGAAATACATAATATAGCTACTACAATAAGGGTGAAGCGCTGGAAGTGGTTGTGACATATATTGAGAATGCCGCTTGGTAGCTAGTCATGAACTACAGTATTTTTCCCCAGAAAGGAACTCAACGAATCAGATGCCCATCATACACCATACACAGGTGTTACGATAGAGACCACAGCTTATAACTACCACAATAAAGGTGAAGCACTGGAGGTAGTTGAGTGACATATTGAGGATGCTGCCTAGTCAAGTTAGTAAAGAGCTTCAGTTTTTTATCACTCAACAAATCACAGGCCCATACGATACCATACACAAGTGTTACGATAAGGAAATTCGCATTCTCAGCCTAACGTGTTAGGACATGATGTGAACCGAATTAGATGAAGGCGTTAATTATCACATTTTTATCCATAAAGAAACGTATACATAGTATGATAATAATAATATCACGGTCAACTAATGATTGTCTCGTTAATTTTTGTGAGTATTCGTTAGATCTCTATTCCAGTATGATACTGCCTGTTTTAGATTAAGTATCTTACGGGTTTACCTCAGTTATTTTTGTTGGTTTTTAAGTTTTATTACCCATGCTTCGAATACAAATGTTACAACGGGTATGATGAGAAAGTTTCAAATCTACTTATTAAAATCTCCTCAATCTTTACGCACCCAAAATATTTTTCTTGTAAAAAAAAATAAGATTGAATTTTTCGTGTAAATAAACACCTTTGTCACGGAATCACAACTCAAATTATTGTAAAATATGTTTGATTTAAATATTACAATCAAGAATATTATATGTCGTACGAAAAAATATTGATGTAGATTTAGAATGTGATTTTTTAAAAAATATATATTATTACAGAGCTCGGGATATTTAAAAATGATTTAAGAGTCGAAATTATAAATAATTGGAAGTGAAATATCAAAAATTGAGAATGAAAAATAAAAATTGGCAAAAGCGTCACAACATCTGTAGTTGTTAGCATACCGAGGTTCATATCAAAACACACGAGCAATAATCATAATTAATTTGTATGAATACTACATATCCTTTAGATAGTAAATTAAATTTTCAGAATTGGAACACAGAACTTAATACCAAGCCATATTTAACTTTAATCCCAATTGTATTGACAGATCATCAAGGACAATGGCGAGCGGCAAAATCAGTATGGACACGGAGCAGCTTTTCAATTTAATGTTGGAGCTTGCAAACGTTTTATTGCTGTCATTATAAGGGCTTAGAAATAATTAGTTTCGGCACGAAGCTGTATTTACTTTTAATGCAAGTCCACGCCCCGCTCATAATTCCCTTTAGCGAGAGTTTCTGCGATGCACATTCTACAAAGATATTTGTGTTCACGTAACTGCACTTAGCAAAGTTGCATTCAAATAAGGTAACATTAATTTAATTACATTTTCATTGGCGTTACCAACTTTGGATTATTTGTACACCTAACTTGATTATATAATAATTGACTTCGAATATTATTTATCAAATAATAATAAATTTGAAAATAGTTTAATGTTTAAAATATTTAACTAAAAACTTGTTAATTTAAACTACGCTAATACATTTAAGTTTTTTTTATTTAATGAGCGATATTTATACCTGTAAAGAGGATAATTTGTGATAATGATAATTTAAAAATATCTATTCAAATAGTTACTATTTTAAACTACAATAATAAGTATTTTAATTAAATGACTGATATGTATACCTGTAAAATAAATCATTTATCTCGATGATCAGTTTAAAGGAAAGAAGGGAGTGTAACAATATTAGAACTATATTACTGAATACCTAAGAAGTTGTGGATATTAAATTCAAATGTGTGACGATTAAGTTCGATCTCATTAGTTCCCACTTGATTATGGGGGATAAAGTAAGTCTGTTTCTAACGCAATCCACACTAGAAGATTGAAGTTTTCTTTATTTTTTACGAGCGCGATGTCACGTAACTATAGTAACGAAGGTGGTACTGCCCAAAGGGACTCTGGCGGCAACACATTTGAATGTGAAAATAATAATAGCGATGACAAAGTAAACACACTTGAATGTGAAAATAATAATAGCGATGACAAAGTAAAGTTCGATATCATGAGAGAAAAAAATATTCTGTAGGTAAATATATTTTAAAAGCGACTGAAAGTCCGAAGTTCAAACAGTCCATCAAGTTGCCAATATTTTCACAGAAAACTTCGAAAGCAGTGTAACTATAATTTGACACGAGTAGATCGAAAGTCAGATCGAAGATGTACGCAGTACCACAAAATATGATTTGCGGATTTATCCAGATGGCCACAATAATTACAACACGGTAAAGGTGCAAAATTAAATTTAAAAGTTTTATCATTAAAACTCATAGAGAAATTAGAAAGTCCAATGGTATGGATACGCCCTTGGGGAGCTGAGGCGCAGCTTGATGCAAGGAAAACAATTAAATGTCTGTCTTCCCTGTCTTCCCCGTCTGGGGATGATGACCATCGATGTTGCCACATTGATAACTGGGCCTTTAGAAGGGCTCAGACGTGAAAGTATATTTGTGGAGAATTGAGTGCAAGTAGGCGGGACATGTTGAAAGGGCTGGGGAAATTTATAATTGACGCAACGTTTACAGAACACTCAAAGAAATCATGGTCAAGGGTTTCCTCTCCCGTCTCAAACGCATATGTTGGGTTGTATTTTATATACAATAGTTATAATAAGCTTAGGTTAAACATATTTAAAAGTGTGTAACAAAATCATATCACGTTTCGCCCAGTTATATAAAAACACTTTTATTGATAGAAACTTAATAAAGTAATATAAATCCTTACTATTTACTTTAACCGACTAGAACAACGTTATTATTTATATTTGACAGGGAGTGTTTGCAAGATGAAACTGTACCATAAACTATATACTAAACGAAGAAATGAGAAAGTGGCGGCTCTTTCAAGACCTAACTGCGAAGCTGTCTAGGTTATTTCTTCCAAGAAATATATGGTGCAGTTTTGATCAATTATAATGTGGTCAGGGATGCTGCGCATATGCAATGCATAATATAGAATGGATCGCTCTCTTCTTTACACATGCATCGAGATGCGAACATTGACCACATTGCCTCACGTACACAATGTTTTGATGAATGTGGAGCTGTATCTCCTTGTGTCGGGTGCGGTACACTGGTTGAGATGATAAAATGTCTGTTTTTTTAAGCCATGGGGTAGCACTTCAATTCTGATACAATTTTAAAAAGGTTTTCCATCTGGTTTTCAATTTTGACTTCTAGAACATATTTCTGATTCAGAATCTAGAAGATATGGCCGCATGACAATAAATTTACTAGGTTTTACTGTGTACAACAAAGTAGTTATGCAGTACAATACAATATGGATACCTCATACAAAAGAATGTTTAATACAAAATTTAAGTGAAAAATTAAAGAACCATTATGTTTTATATACACTATAGTGCTTTGACAATTTAAATACTTTTCATGAAACATATTAAGTATGCAGAACTTCAGTCTAGTGCATCCATTTTTCAAACTGTGTGTGTATTGTGCATTTTTCCAGCAACTCCTTTTAAATACCAAATTCAAATTTATTAACAATAAATAGTTCATGTAAATAAATAATCATATTCATGTAAATAAATAATCATAAATACTTTGAATCATCCTGATTACTATTTTATGCAAAAAAAAAATAAGGAAAGTAGATAAAAAAAACGTCACCATCTGGGATGAAAAAATAAGACAAATATTGAAATGAAGTAAACTGATATTTTGTGAAATGTTCGCACGTTTTTGTCATCAGTCCAAATGACTACAAAGTAAATTTACGTAGATCAGAATTTCAATTTTAGTGTACACATTGGAAGCGAGTACTTGTATTTGCCTATTTGTACATCGTTAGCTTAGCTATTGACACATACGCGCGCTGCATTCAAAGATCGGTCAAGTCAGGGCTGTGAGTAGGCTGGCTCTGCCCAATATCCCAAGTTGTGCTTAGTATAATATAACTGAAGGAAAAAAATGGAGATTAGCTGCAAAAAAAAACAATGGATTACAAAAAATTGCAGGCTACCAACTTGCATTTTTTTTTAATCCATATAATTTGAGTGTCCACTAGAAATTATTTGTTTTTGTCTGATTATTTGTTTTAGTTTAGTATAATTTGAGTGTCTACTAGAAATTATTTGTATACAAATTATATATTGTATAAACTTATCATCTAAATAAATAAATATTTAAAAAATATTAAACTACCGTTAATAAACATGTTCAAATGCAAAAAAAAACATACTATCTTTACAAGCTTCATGAATGTTGGATCAGTGAAAAGATGTGAAATATTTTTATGCTATCCAATAATTTAAAAATAATTTATATAAATTCGGTTTGTTTTTTAATGTCTTATTGTATAATCCCACTTTATTTTTTTTTCATACAAATCGCATACAATATTTCTTTAAGTAATAATTTGATGAATTATATATGTATTTAATTGGATTTGTAGAGTAGAATAAAAAACCTAAACAGACGCTGAAATTGGATTCCTTTCTAATAAAAACAGCTGGATCATATCATATGAATAGTAGAACCCTTATACAATTTTCAAGTTCAATAAGAAAAAGACCAGAAGGTCGATCTTAAAAGAGTTGTAGGTAGCAAGCGAAGCATTGTGTGAAAAAAAGGCAGATACTGTATTGAGAGGGCTGAAATAATTAGCTAAGTATCGAGATAAATAAAAGTCTATGCTGTAGTGAGAGAGAAAAATAAACAAAATGGAGAAAGAGTAGAAAATGATGATTATAAGGGTATTTATTTTATGATATTTGTGTCATATCTTATAGTTCCGGACACTGGATGAAATATATACCAAGTATGGCAGTGAATATTCACCATTATACGTATAATTAAAACTTTAAACTATATATGTGAGAAAGTAAAATGAGGATTTATAAAACATTTGTAAAAACTGTAATGACATATAAGCATATTATTTAAAGTACAGCTAGAATAACACGAACAAATAACTTAAGAAATAATCAGATACAATAAAAAGCATAGAAATAAGAAGTCTTCATTGGTAATTTCATATTGAAAGAATGGATGAGATCCGCATTCCTCGTATAATTTCTCATGGTTACCCCATAGAAAGTCAAGCACAGGACAGAATCCCAAAGAGATGAAAGGGAAGTCGGTAGTTTACATATATGGAATAATGCAAATAGATCAAGATTCTATTTCAGAAAGAAGGAGATATGCATCAAAATGCCATATTTAAATTTATTTTATGATGTTACCAAGATCTTGAAAAATAAAAGCAATATGCATTTTGTAATGAGTATACGTATTAAATTAAACTTTAATTTAACTTTTTTGTTGCTTATAATCAGTTAATCGAATTCAAACTAAAACGAATAAAGTACAAATTGTAATTTTACTTATGATGTAATCAATTTTTCATTTATAGTAACAAATCAAGAAAAAATAAATAGTGTGAACCTTGTATGATAAAACCAAATCGTAGAAAGTAAAAATAAAATCAATTCGTTGAAATAAGTTATACTCATGTATTACGATAGTCTCGTATTATTTTATATTATTGTTTATAACAATTATTTTTAAAGAAAACAGCTGAGAGGATATTAAAAAAAGGAAAATATAAAAAGCTTTATCTTTTATCTTCCAAAGCTCATGACACACGCGTTGTGTGTGTATTTAAGGATCGGTCACGTTATTTCCTTTTATATTTGAACATTCTTTAAATGATAAATATCAGTTCTTTGTTTAGGCACATATATTGTTTGCAAATCTTTTTTTTATAAATTTGCAAGAACAAAAAAGCTTCAATTTTGAACATTACTTATTGCTACAGTGGAGTCTATACAAATATTTTTTTTCATTTCAATTATGATTTTAACGGGGAACGAATGAATGAAAAAAGACTAACAAAACAAATATACAGTGCGAATGTGAGTGAAGGGCGTGGTAGAGTAAGAACAAGAAAAATATGGGATCAAGTGAATGATATTGTAAAAGAAGGAAATGCAAGAAATAAGATAAATCGTAGGAGTCGTATGAAATATTTGATGTATGTGGAAGAGACGAAATACGTGTTTATAGATAGGAAAGTCTGGAACTCTGTCCTTTCTGCCTAGCCCAACAGAAAAGCGATGTGATGGTTTATATTAATGTAAGCATTTACGTATTCGCTTTATTTCGGGCCAGATCATTGAATACAAATCATAGTATAAATAGGCCAAAACCCATACGACGGCTGTCGCCAAAGAAAGAATACGAGAATTGAATTTTGAATACAAGACAGCGAGAGAGGAATACTTGGATTCTCTCCGAAAGTATTTCGAAATTTGAAACTCGGTGGGTCCGTGATAAATGAAAAGATGAAAACCATACTGAACGAATTTTAAATACCTAGCTAACAATTTTTGAACCGGTATAAAAGGGGACGATATATAAATGATATATATAAACAAATTCTACATTTATGAATATATATTTTCATAAATGTAGAATTTGTTTTAATTCCATGAATACTTCATGGGTTGCAACTAGAATGTTTTATTTCCCAATCGAACAAATAAATAATTTATTTTCATTTTGATCTGATAGGAAAAAAGGCAACCAAATTGAGTTATATTCACGCATTTCGAAATTAATGAATTTGCTTGATTAGAAAAAATATCTGATAGCAATAAACTCTTTAAAAAAATGGTAATATAAAATTTAAAAATCTTTCTTCCCCTTTCTGGAAACCGAGGTTTTGATTTAAACATGTGATATTTGTAAAAAAAATCATTGAATTCTGATTTTCACTCGATCTTTATATATTTTTGGTTAGTTAAAAAATATTGACATACAGCAATAAAACTATCAATTTGTTTTACAAAAGGAAAGTGTTACACAATATTACAAAATATAACTTTAGAAAATCTCCCTTTACAAAAGCAAAACAAAACTGCGATGTGTTTCAAAAAAGCTTTTCTTAAGTTCATAGGAAAATTTATCTTTAAAAAATGGGTTGGAATAGTACACCCAAAGACAGTGTAAGTATGATAGATACAATTTATTGCGTTTGAATAATTCTTTTTTTTTTACATTTGACGGTAGAAATGATTAACGATAAATGTGATCTAATGACTAATGTAATCAGCAAAATGAAAAAAAATACTCTCAGGTGGTTTGAACATATAGGACGAATGAGATAAAATTTTGATAGAACAAAATATCATGCGAATGTGAGTGAAAAACGGAAGAGAGAAAGAGCGACAAAAATATAGTTGAACCAAGTGAATAAAATTTTGTACGGGAAGGATAAAAATCTGAGAAACCTAAGAAGGTATATGTATTTGAAGAAGTGAAAGATACATGTGATAGGAGAGTTGGACGATTTGATTTATTTTTTCTTAACCCTTCCTATCCTGTGATGTGTAACTATTACACATTGCTTCTAAAAACTTTAATATCTCGATAAATATAATAAATCCTGTGTTCAGATTTTAGGTATTCCTCCGTAATACATTTACGCATTGAATGAAAAAAATAATATTCATAATAATTAGCACTTATGGGTAACATCAGAGATATTTTGTGAAAATCGGGAATAAATTCACCAATACAATCAAACGTGTGCAGTGTGTGACGTAGGTATATATTCATTCTAAAAACCGCTATGGGTGAGGAAGCGACGCTATTCACGCCTCACTCTCACTCTACTTCGGTATATGGGAACTCAAGAATAGAATCTCAGTTCGCAGTTGTTTCTTCCTTCGAGGTATAACATACACAGTGTTAGTGTTCCGAGTTCCGTCTCAGTAGCACGCGGGTTCATACGAGGTGGTCTCTGCTTCCGTTTTGTGAACGTCGGCCGATGCTTTTTCATGTTTTCAGCAATAAAATCATTATCACTTTTGACTTCAAATTGAATTGAATTTAGCGATTGGTTATGAATATTCTTATTTTTCCGATTTTAGTGTACTGATGTGTATTGAATACACAGCACCGGAACGCGTAATTTTTTAGCACCGGAAGGGAAAGGTTAAAGGTCAATTTATCAATAGTTTTCTTCCCTTTTTCAGAAATTATGTTTTTATATTTTTTACGTTCTTTTTTTAAACTTTCGATTTTTTTCAGTGAATTGTAACAAAAAAATTATGTATGAAACTTTTTAAATTGTAGAAAAGAATAACTTTTAGCGACACGTTCAAAACGATACAATTTATATCCTTGGTTTTTTTTATTAAAGTGGGGGAAATTTTTATTGTTTTAGATTTATGTGTTCGAAAACTTATTGCATCCCCTGCGGGGGCTGTCCCGTAAAACGACCAGATCTTTCCATCCGAGGGGTTGACAGGATTTAAGGCATTTTCAATGGGAAACCCCCGCATCTTTTGTCAATTATCTTAAAAGGGCGGAGGCATTAGCGAGACAAAAGTTTATGATCGGCATTCAAATGACGACATCTTATCGGATGCTCTTAAAAGTTCATTTCTAAAAGTTAGATGTTGAAACCGAAATTACGAAGAATCAATAAGGACCCCGACGAGATGGAAATTTTATTATTCATTCATAAAATAGGATTAAGAAAGTCATAAATTGGTTATTGTACAATATAATTTAAAATACGATAGTCCTCAACCGTATTTTAGAAAAACTTTGTATTGTTTTCTCAGATACAGAAAGAGTTAAGAGTAATATCGAACGGCGTGTAGTGATAGGTAACTTAACTAGTGGGGTACTACAACATATGTTGTATACTTGAACCAGACAGTATCAAACTTTGATAAGATCACAATAGTATTTTGGTGCCAATTTGATGTGTGGGAATGAAATGTATATGTAGGTAAAAATTTGAATAAATTCTGTATAAATGCGTGCACTGAAAAGAATACATTGGGGGTAAAAACAAATACATCGGGGGTAAAAACAAATACATTGGGGGTAAAAACAAATACATCGGGGGTAAAAACAAATACATTGGGGATAAAAACAAATACATTGGGGGTAAAAACAAATACATCGGGGGTAAAAACAAATACATTTTTTTAAAAGAAAGAAATTTAAAGATATTTTAAAAGAAAGGACTTTTAAAAGTCAGAGTGATAGTAAGAGTACTTGGTGCTCTGTTGTTTGTACCAGCGCTGATAGGAAAATAGCGAAATATGTTATACATGTTTGTAAATGTCTTGATATTTATAAAGGGAGGAAATTACTGTATTACACCAAAATTGTTTATTGATTCGTTGATTGGAAGAGATTACCACATCACAATGTGGTAATCTCTTCCAGCCAACCAGAAATATGTTAAAGAAGCCGGAAGTAAAAACCAGACTGGAACCATTTTTTATAAATAATTCGGGTTCCAACAAGAATTGAGCCCGTAACTCTCAAGTTGGATGGCAGGAATTTTACCAACCATGTCACGTAAGTTATCTTATCATATTTGAGGGATTTAGAATAACTTTTTTAACTAACACCTGTTACACCTTTTTAAGAAAAAATAATATAAACATATTCATATATACCATCACGTCATTCCCTTGTCGGGGTAGGCAGAGAAGGAAGAGCGTCAGGCATACCTCTTTCGCCTCTTCTACGTCCATTTGTCTTCTCATTAGTTAATAAGAAGCTGTGTGGATAATGAGAGACAAAGTTATGTCATTCCTTAATGACAAAGTTTGAATATTTGTCCTAAATACTAAAAACTCAACTGAAAAATTCATACTTGCATTCACATAATAACGTATACCTTTCCAAGCTATCACATACACAATTTCAACTTTTTAAATTGAATTGTTA
The DNA here is from genome assembly GCA_949825065.1 of Odontocerum albicorne. NCBI lineage: Eukaryota > Metazoa > Arthropoda > Insecta > Trichoptera > Odontoceridae > Odontocerum > Odontocerum albicorne. The sequence continues at coordinate 9,914,091 of OX463844.1, forward strand.
AATATTTTTAAAGCAATATATTTTCATTTATGCTGCCCTTGTAAGCAAAACATGTAATAACTGCAAATACCCTGAAAAATCATCTTTGAACTAACCATCAAATAAGTATTTGAAGTTTTAAAATTAAAATCAACGTGAATATCATATGGTGTTAGGTTGCTTATTACAGTAGTAGATAATAAAAATTGAACCAAATGATACAAGAACATAACAATGCTAAAAAACCTCCGTTTTATGGATACAGAGAATTATTTCACTAAGCAAGATCTGTGACGAAGTGGTCTCATTCATTAATCACAAATTTCATACATAATATAATTAATATAAATACTTAAACACTCAGCTAAAATATTCCTCCTCAGCATTCACATCCATATATGTACATACTTAAACCACAAATTATGTCATTGAAAAAATGACACAACTCCTCATCACACACTCTTCATCACACACTCTTTATTAACACCAATCATCACAACTCCTCACCACACACTCTTCATTAACACCAATCATCACATCACACACTCTTTATTCCCACCAATCATTCATAAGCATCCCTATGTCGACACCTCTTAAAAAAAAAAAGAATTTATGCAATTGTGAGAGCTTTTTGTTTTCATTGATGGCTTGATCCTAATGCCTGCGAGACATAATATTTTTATAAAATTTCTATTTTTGACAACTTCAATTTCATTGATAGATTTCTCAATCAAAATTAAAGGTTATTGATCAGGAAGGACTGAGGTTTAAACAAATAAATTAATAATAGCATATTAAATGTTGATGGAAAATCGTATGAATCATAGAATCGTATCTAGCATAAGGCGGAAGTCACTAAGTAAAAACAAAGTGTTTAAGGGTTGTAAGCGGGAAACTTCAGCAAACAGAACGAATTTATTAACTATTTATTAACTTATTAACCATAAATTAATATTTAAAAAGTGAATTAAAAAACATTTATTCTTCTTTCAATATCATTGTGTTTCCTAGTTTTTTATCATCCTTTTTCCACTCTCTCTTTGTTGATCATCGATAACCTTTTTATATTAAAATTTATATTTTGATATTCGTTGTTTGTTCTTTTTATTTTGATATTGTATTTTTTTTCTCGACATCCCTATATTAACGACCTTCATTGTCTAATTAATAAAAAACTTGTCTTATAATAAACGATTTTTTTTAATGGTTTAAGTATTGTAATTTATTTTTATCAAACACTGTTTCTTCCACTTTTTTGTGACGGTATAGCCCTACCGGTTTCAAGATTTTCACCTCATCTTCAGAAGAGCACAAACAAGACTAAATGCTATTCGAACTGGTACCGATATACACGCTTCAACGGTTGGGGGCTGAGGGGTGAGGGAGGCATGGGACGATTTTGGCCAAGGGTGGAGAGATTTTTGGGATATAACTGTTCAACAGATGTTCGGATCGATGTACTGACTTAGAAATTTCCAGGGCCTCTAATCTGTCCAATTTATTTCCGTTACCACTGATATGTAAGAATTTGGCATCATCGATAGAAAAAGTATGATTCTCACGGTGACAATGATTAGCCATTTCAGAATAATTTCGAGGATTTGTTAAGGCGGATTTGTGTTCACAAAATCTCTTTTCAAAAGATGTTCCTGTCTTTCCTATATAGAAATTATCACAGTCAGCACATAAAAGTTTATACACACCACTGTTGTTAAGTATTCCATTTTTGCCTTTCCCATTAAATAAGTGTTTCCGGAGATTAAAATTAGTGTAAAAAGCGAGCTTTATGTGACTTGGAATATTTTTGGTTATTTCGTATATGTTTTTTTATGGTTTAAGTATGGTTTTCACTGACGACCTTTGGAACATATTGCTGTTTGGTTAAGAAATTGCCACAGGGCAAGAAATTAGCCATATTATACATAGTAAAATAAAGTATAAAAAAAATAAATAAAATGAGAAAATTGAGACCATATACTAATTCATTACATTTTTCCGGAAAAACATTATATTTGAACTGTTTTTATTTAAGATCTTGTAAAAGTTTGTAAAGTGGAAGACCAATAATTTCAGTGATAACGACTGAAATTAAAATTCAAGACACAATATAATAGCGGGGTTCCATTACCTCTTTACCCCCACCACCGGTCTTCTGTTATTCCCTCCCTTTCTATACTCCCTCCGAGGCACCCGGCACCCTGGGAACGTGCGTACTCGCTAAGACAATTCTTGGCAATAAGACAAAACTTCTGTACAGTCCAACTGTGTTTGGAATGTATACTCTCCTTAGTATGGTGGTAATATAATGAGGATATTTTTCAGTATGGAAGTGGATTAACAGAAGCCTTTTAGCCCTAGTTCATGATATGCTATTTTATTTGGTTCTTTTAGCTTTTGGAACCGTGGTTATCTCGTTTGCTTAGCATCTAGCACCTCGGGTTCTATACTCGCTAGTAGATGTATCGGGATTTATTTAATTAATGTTTTCTTCCACTTCATTATTTTATATTATACGCTTTTCAACACACACTGTGCCCTCCTCAGATCTTTTGCACCATATCTCACTCTATTCCACACAAAATTAAGTAGGAAATAATATGTAATTAAGTTTAACTAACTTACCTGAGGAATGTAGCGAGATTTTAAGCGGTAGCACCTTGTGGACAATACTGGCCAGTCTACGGTGGTATATAAAATATTTAGCCCGTGGACCGCTGATATCTCAAACTCTTCCCCTTTGGCTGCAAGTAGCTGTCAGTGCATGAACAGTGGGCATATCTCGAAAACTGCGTGGACCCGCAGGCTAAACTTGGTGTTGGGGCACAGAGGCTAGCCACTTCTACTTCTGTGTTCCCCTATATTTTATACTAATCTTTCATATCGCTATCCATATTAGTATGCAATCCTACAACTTGTCATGAAGGGGAAGATTGAGGGTCGTAGAGGAGTTGGAAGAAGGCAGCACTCCTGGCTTCGGAACATTAGAGAATGGACCGGGATGAGAGGTGTGGAGGAGCTGTTCCGTGCTGCCCAGGACAGACAAGGTTTCTCCCAAGTGATCGTCAACGTCGGGGGGACCCGGCAGGACACATGAAGAAAGAAAAGAATCCATATTAGTATATTCCAAAACCTTTCTACAGCACTCTTGCTCCCACTTAACATCCAAAAGTGCCTTTTCCTCTGGGACGTTGGCAATAGGACTCACAATATTTAAAACAAATATACAATTTCTATAACATCTACTGTGGTATGGAAAGCAACGGGAAACCACTGCACTATTTTCCCCGAGGAAACCACGTAAAAATATTCAACAATTTGTGGGTCACGTTCCTCAGCATTGATTACACGACGAAGAAGAAATCGCCTAATGAAGACTGTGTGTGTTGAAATGCACATAGGTTATACTGTGTATGTAGTGCAATAAGTCATGCCAAAGTCATGTTTTTATTCTGTTAATATCTGAATAATTTTTACAAGGAGGCCATCTTTTATCGGATAAAATTATTAAAGTTTTAAATCACCGTCTTGGATAATTTTTAATAGCTCTCTTGAGGTAACCGATATTAAAAAACATTATTTAATTGCTAGTATTTTTGATATGAAATAAATAGTTAGCAGCTAAATGAAGCGCAAAAGATTTTTCCTTATCGGTATCATGCATTTATGTTAATCACAATATTCAAGTTACTAAATAAAAACTTCTAAACATTGTAACTTAATACGAGTAATTCAACTTCTCTGACCTAATTGATAAAACGCTTATCTTCCATCGAAACATCTCTGCAAACTTTATTTTTTATCTCTACATAAGTTTAGAAGAAAGCCTTAAAAACAAGTTTCCTTCACAAAAAGCTTGAGAGCCACTGACTTAAAGTTTATATGGCACAGGATTAGATCCTCCTCACGTGCTTGATTTGTTTCACAGAAACTGATTTTCATCTTAGGGCTCGATTTTTATCTTTGATATTTAACATATGTCAAGTTGGTTAAAATAAACCGTCACCATTAATAAGAACTCTTAAGTTATAATGTAATAAAAAGAAGCGTTATATAAAAAAAAATTAAATAAGTGTTGCGAGATTTTAGTTTGACAGTAATAAAATACGAGTATATCATGCTATCAAAAAACTGTCAATAATTCGAGTTATTTCTTCTCAACGGTGTTATTCATATATATTAAAAAAGCCTTATTTTATAGACTTTCGAGTAATAATTAATTTGTATGCTACCCCTCAACATATTCACCGTGGTTGAGAAAATATACATTAGTCGGTCCTAGTGATCGACCCATCGAGTTCAGAACCACTGGAGCATACACGTAACTCACAGTTCGACATTGTACGTATTGGCAATACTAACACTAGTCTCGTGCATGCGTGTTTTATTACCAGACAATCGCTTTTAACCAAGCAGAAAAATTTTTTTTTTTTTAGGTACCATCGGGAGTTGAACCCAAAATTCCCGAGAGGAAGACCAGCGTCTTACCAACTAGGCGATGGAAGTCGTAATTGACTTATGAAATATGATAAGTGTATTACAAGTGAACGTTGGTGGACGGACTGAAGGACCTGTTGGTGGACGTGCGCTGCTCAACATACACAGACTTAAAAAGAGCCGCACAGGACAGGGGGGAATGGAGGAGGAGAGTTCAAATTGCTGCAAACCAGTCTTAGGACTGCAACCACGGAAGGAAGTGAACGTGATATCAATCTACAGCTATTATGAAAAAACTTCGATTTGATTTACCCACTTTGACGTCCGCTGTAGTCAAAACAGGATGTTATATTGTATAAAAAATATATTTTTGTTGAACTTTAAATATTTTGATTGAATATATAAAAAAATTTTGAGATGTAATTTTGAGTTCAACATCAAAGTTAGATGAAATAAATAAATATTACTCTAACTACCTAGCTTAATTTACGCCACCTTTGTATCAGAATCCGTAATGCCATCTACAGCATTATTATAAGAACATTTGAATTGAATGATTTGACTTACAAGTATATCATTTATATACTTGTAAGTATATAAATGATATACTTGTAAATCAAGAGACTCAGCAGACACACATGAGACGCATGGCAACTAATGAAATGTTCACTATCCCTAGAGTTAAAACCTCTTTTGCCCAAAGGCAATATGCTTATTTGGCTCCCATTACATACAATGGCGTGCCGACTTCAATAAAGGTAAAGGTAGGAAAACCATTTAGACAGTCGATCGGAGCGTGGTTGTTATTGCGACAGGATTTTGAATACTTGGGCTTTCAGGATGAATGACGAGTAGAAGGGATTTATGTGAGATTTGTGATTGTGTGCGGTATAGTGTGGGATGAATATTTTTGGTCTTCCTGGAGTGATGATGTGTGAGGAGTTGAATTTCGCAAGATGTTTCCAGTTGTAGTTGAGTGTCACTGTCAGGTTGATGGGAGCGTGCAGCGGGGTTTTGTTTCTGTGTAATTAAAAATCGGAAAGAAGTATCGATTTTTTTTTTCATGCTAAATATCCTCAGTGAGATACAGGCAAAAGCCTAGTTTACTGGGGATACGACAAATGAAAGGCAACAAACCCAGATCCATTAAAATTGTATGTCCAAATCAAATTATCTGTTGTTTTTCTCAAATTGTGTATATTTCTTGTCATGTGTAATAATAAATAAATAAATAAAATATGGATAATTGGTGTTTTTAACATAAAAAAGAATGAAATCCAAAATCTAAATCAGAATTTAAAATAATTGTCAAACTAATTTTCCATATTGATTTCTTAATCAACAACTTTAAAATTAAATATACGCAAGAGTCAACTTTTTAAATACGTAACTTTTTTATCGTCAGGACGATGAAAAAATATTAAAAATGAATTCCTCGGACAATTAAACGGGCTAACCATTAAAGAGCTCCCGTTGAATAGGGCGAAGGGATGAACTGCAAAAAATGCATTCTAATTGAGGCGGTTCTTTTTCTTATTGAGGAAATTAAAAAGTAAACCGTTCTTTTTCAGGATAAATAAAGAAAGGGAAATCAATAAATAAAAATGTGTTAAACTTTCCAAAAAAAACATCCTAAATTGAAAAATTATTCAATGTTACTTCTTTACGAATATTTAGAAAAATTTAAGTATTGTAATAAATATACTTAATTGGTTTATTTTTCTACTTATACGGAAAAAAAACAATTCTATAAATAAATATCATAAATTATGACTTAGACTTATGTCATCATCAGACGATAACATAAATTAAATATAATATATATTTTTGGGCTAAAAAAATTGTCACATATTTCGATAGATTAAGCGTATTTTATCAGAAATTTTCGAAATCAGATAATTTCGATTGATTCCAATAAATAAACGATGGAGAGATAGTTGGAGCTCAGCATCACAGGAGGACAATCTTGCAGTAACATACTCTTGAGAGTCTACAGAAAGTTTAAGACGAAGAAGATTCCAGTAAAGCGTATTTTATCAGAAAATTTCGAGTTTATCCCAGTTAAGCGGATTTTAAATGCATAAAAAATACCCGTTCATCGTTTTACTTCAAACATGCATTGATAAAATGGATGTTTCAAATAAGATGAAGAAGATGATTTGGACATTTGGAAAGAATAACTAAGCAAGTATGCAATTCAGAAGTGCAAAACCGTTCGTGTAAGATGTAGACCGAGGAAAACATAACCGGAATTAAAGAGATCAGATATTAAAAGAACGTAAAATGAATCATATAAAATTAAGCATAACGAAATGTATGAATGTAGAGGAGGCGAAAGTGATCTGCTTGGATGGAAAAGTTTGGAGATCTGATATATCTGCCTATTCCACAAGGGACACGATGACGTGATGATATGTATACATGTAAAAATATATTGTTTTTCTTGATTTATTTTTAATAAGCAGGTTTTGACGTTTTATATCACAATTAACGTCAATGCGTTTATACTGTCTTGATTCATAATTCTAGTATTTTTGTACGAAAAATTGGTTTTTTGTTAGTCAAAAATAACAAAGTTCATTCAAACTGGAAAACGTTTAAAACACCAACGCAAATTTAGAACTTTGGGACGAAAAACACGAAAACACGTTAAACGAATAATAATTCTGTCGTGATTTTGTACATATATTCGTAAACTTGGTTGTCAATGGCAGTTTTTCGAGTGAAAAGCATGAAATTTCCGTCAATTACGTGTAAATACCCTTACATATTCAGCAGATTTGGACATTTCATATCATAAATAACGAAAAGCGTTCCGTATACCATTTTGTCTTGATTATTTGATTTTTCTAGCTTTTATATACGAAAATGGGTGTTTTGTTGGTAAATAAATCTTACCTTACCTAACTTAACGTAACCTAACTACACCTAACCTAACCTCACTAAGTCCAGGATGGACTCTGTGCAAGGAAATACACATGTGGAAGTCTGATGGACGGAAGACTTGGGGCGTTTTACATCATAAATAACGAAAAGCGTTCCTAGTACAATTTTGTCGTGATTCCTTAATTTTTCTAGCTTTTATGTACGAAAACGGGTGTTTTGTTGGTAAAAAAAGTTAATTTTATTCAATCTGGAAAATATTGTGATTAAAATTTCGCAAAATTTGAGTTTTGGGACGAAAAACATGTAGAACAAATAATAATTCTGTCGTGATTCTATACATATATTCGTAAACGTGGTCGTCAATGGCAGTTTTTCGAGTGAAAAGTATGAAATTATTGTACGAGTACATTACTAAGAAATGTTCATTCACATTTAGCAGGTTTTGACGTTTTATATCACAATTAACGTCAATGCGTTTCTACTACACTTTTGTTTTGATTCATTATAATTCTAACGTTTTTGTACGAAAAATTGGTTTTTTGTTAGTCAAAAGTAATAAAATTCATTCAAACTGGAAAATATTGACGAAAAATATTGAATGCAAGCATTTCAACAAAAAAAATATCGGCTCTTTTCAACATTTTGAGCTATCAGGGAAATAATATTGTGTAGCAAACGTATTAACAGTTTTCAATATTATTTGCTTCAAGTTTATTTGTTTAAGTGTTCCATTTAACTTAAAATTGAACATTGAAAATTAATGGTTGCTTTACATTTCTAGTCGTAACCTTCCCTAATATTATTTTCATAGTTTGGAAACTTAATAACTCGACTTTATTACTAGCCCAAATCTACCTGGTTATTTCAAAAGCTTCGCATTTCGAAGTTCACGTAATAACCGTGGTATTACACCAAGTAACCTTTACTTAATAATATAAATACAACGTTCTGCTTCGACTAAATGGGTAGAAACACAGGCAGACATTATAACTCATATAAATAACTGAAACAGTGATAACATCCCACTAACATATTTTGTATTCAGTTTAATTGCAAAAATAATAGTGTAATTACAATATACATAAAACACATATTTTTTTAAATATTTCAATTTAAGAACTGGTTTACAGTGACGCCTGGTTATTTAACAAAACCCCTTCATTTAAATCAGGGGTTGCGGATTCGATTCCTATTGGAACTTCTCATCGTCATTACCATCTCACTTTATGCTTAGGGTAGGCAGAGAAAACATATATTCACTTCATTACGTCCTGGCAAACTTATTTACACTTGCCACGTCCATACGCCGCGTCATGCATTCTTTCCTATTAAAAAGGCATTTCACTCGTCTCTCTTTCAGAATTTGATTGATTTTTTATTGTGTTTGTAAATCATGCCCATTTTTTTCTAAAACCTCTTTACTATATTTGTAGTAAGTAAGAAAAGATTTCCACTTGGCCAATATTCTCACACATGTTGTTCCTTATACAAAAAAATATCATACAATAATATAATACCTAACATACACTCAAGTTAATTTCAGAATTTGACATTTTAAGAGTTTGGAGGCGGATTCTAAGGAATCGAATAGCCCTATTCCATAATATAGCAATTATTTCCTTTTATATGTATGCCTTATACAGTTCTCTTGCAGTAAAAAAATATTTAAGGTGCATTTTATTTCTATGTCACATGAATTTCAAAACTCCGACTTGCATACACCAGTGGTGAAATGTTAATATTCCTCCCGGAGGTATTGGGTGCGATTTCAGATGACAAACAAATATAAGTGTCTCAACATGTTTTATTGACATTTAGAACTTCTCGTTCTGATTTTATCGCACAAAATAAAAAAAAATAATTACGAGTGCAATGAATAAAAATATTTCAATAAAAAATAATCTGGCAATAATGGGCTTACTTATAGTTATAATTACTACATAACATAAATAATGAACCATGTATACTTTAAACTAGTAGGAATTATTTTATATCCTTTGAAATATTAATTAAAATGTATTTTTAGTATTGAATACAAAAAATCTTGATATTTCAGTTAATTCAGATTTATTTTAAAAGCTGTAAAATTATAAAAATAACGTAAATATATAACGATAACGTAAATATGCAAAAAGGTTTGAACTTTTGGTTTAAAAATAATTAACTTTATTTACCCTTTTATTTGATTTCAGGATATTACAATTAACTTTAGAAGCATTGTTGAAACACATAAAATTTTAGCTAAAAAAGGTTTATTAACGAATGAAATATGAATAAAAATACAAAATAAAAAGTTTTTCAATTTAACCGCATAAAGCGATGAAAAATCTAAAATTAAGTAAAGCCCGAAAAATATGTGCGTAACTCGTGTTTAACTTGTTTTCAAATTTAAAATATAACCTTTGAAAAAAATATTTTGTCATTTTATCTCCTTTTATCAGCTTAAATGTGTTTTAATATGACAAGTTGTCGACATCATATGCTGCTTATTCAGCGCTCAGATATCTGGTTTTAATTTCATACCTTTTACCATCCGTTTTTTATGTACTAGCATTTCATAAACTCCCTTATACGTATGAAATGGTTTTAGGATGAGTAAAGTGCTCAGTAGATTGTTTTATTAAAATAATAATAGGACAATTAGGGATCTGTCATGAAGGAAACTATCCTACAACTCATGATATATTTTTGAAATAGCCAATAGCCCTATGCAAAACATTAAGCTATTTTACGCTTTCCAGCACCGTTTCATAACATATTGTAATTTATTTTTAACAAACACTGTTTATTCCACTTTTTTATGACGGTATAACCCTACCGGTTTCAAGGCTTTCACCTCATCTTCAGGGGAGCTCCCCTGAAGATGAGGTGAAAGCCTTGAAACCGGTAGGGTTATACCGTCATAAAAAAGTGGAATAAACAGTGTTTGTTAAAAATAAATTACAATGTCTTTAAACCTCCACAACGTTAATGCCTTAACTATAAACATCATAACATATATTATACAATATGGTTTCTTTAAAACCAGCTCATAACAAACGCTATATACACACGTTCATCTCAACTTTTTTTTTATACGAGCTATTTTAGCTAAAACGTAACAGATATCTATTTTTTATCAACCTTATTTACAGATCGAAAAAAATTAACTCGTCTACTGCACCCCAAAAATTTATTCTGGATGGCTATTAAGGACCGATAAAAATGAATTATATTAAAATGCGATAAAGTGGATAAGTTGATGACCTCCGAGGTAGAGTAGGTAAGACGCCAGTGTTCTAACATGGGGTTGAGGAATTGCCCGTCCCGGCAATCAATCCCGTTGGTACTCAGTCTTTTTAAACGGTCTTATTTTCATTTAAAAACCTCATTTAATACTTTATAGTTAGAATAGATTGCCACAAGGCAATCAACCCACCCATCGAAAGTGTGATAAAACAAAAGTTAAACCATTCCAAGACCCGCAGAGGTTGGAGTTCAGAACTGGATATTAAACGAATTCCGCTAGTTATAAACCCACGTCACCGACTTTAATTAGGATTTTTTCTATCTTAAATTCAAACTCCGTTTGTGATTTTTTTAATTATTACATGTTGAAAAATGTTAGATAAAAAAACGGAAAAACATGAAAATGAAAAACTTAATTTATTTATCCAATGACATAGCACGAAAGCCTTCGTATTATTCAACGCGCTCATTAATTTCCTCCTGTTTGCGAGAAAGCCGTAGGGTATTCAGGAAAAATTTGCGCTGAAGTATGTTTTTCAAGTTTAACTCGTGCATCGGTCTATTAATTAATAGGTTAATAAGGTCCTCGCATTTGATACGGTGGCTCGGGTGTTTCCTTTATGTTCCGAAATAGAGTCGCTAGAACTTTTTCCCGGGATTTTCATAGTAAGATCGCGGTCCAAAAAATATGTTATAAAAATTAAGACAAAACATGAAATAATGTAATCTGGTTTTATTATGTAACACAAAGTGTATTTCTTTTTAAAAATGTATTAGGTATGTTTATCTGATTAATTTAAACATTTTTATCGGATAAGGAATAACTGTTAAAGTCGGATATGTTCAAAGTAAAATCAAGACAAAAAATGTAAGATAATTTAGATGTATCGATAGAATGAGTTCTGAAAGATTCACTAAATAAATACGTATGTATGTTATCATCATCATCATCATCATCATTGTCAACCAGGGTCGATCTACTGCTGGATAAAGGTCTCCCCAAGTTTACTCCAAATAGTTCGGTTTTCTGCTCGTTGATGCCATGTGATGCTGTCATGCTTCCTGATTTCTTCTATCCAGCGTACCTTCGGTCTTCTTCTGGGCCTCTTTATGCCTCTTGGGTACCATTGAATTATTTCGGATGTCCATCGGGAATCTGAAATTTCTGGCTACGTGTCCTGTCCTGCACGTATGTATATACTCGTATATCTGAAATATATGGTGCACGAGAAAGAAGTAGGCTAAGGAAAGAATTAAAGTTTATAGTGAGAAAAATTTTGACTTAGGGAAGAAGCATTACACACAGAAGAACATGGCATATTGACAGCAAAATACGTTTACGAGCAGCATAATTATTATATGTATCACGTAAACGGCCCTCGAAGGACACGTTGTTAAAAATCTCCTCGCTTCCTCCATACATGCACATTGTATTGTCTTATATACATACCATCAAGCCATTTTCTTATCGGGCCTTAGAGAGAACAAATCCATGCACCATCTCATGCGACTCCTACGATTTCTCTGACTTTCTATATTTCCTTTTATTTTAAATATCATTCAATTGGTTCAACCATACTCTCCTTGATTTTTTTCTACCATGGCGTCTACTCATATTTTTCACTACATATTTGTTTTCATAGTGTGTTTTCATTCATTCGTTTAACATGCCCAAACTATCTCAGAGTATTCTTCTTCATTTTGCTCAACACACTCACCACTCATCAGTTCATTTCGTATTCTGACATACATTGACACTTCATGTATTTTTCATAATGCACGCATTTCTACAGAATTTATTCAGCTCTTTTTAGCCTTCTTCCACGTCCACATTTCCCTCCTATGCATCAAAGTTGGTGCTAAAATACACAAAGAATCACTGACAAATACATTTATTGTCATTTTTATATGATATCCTAAACAGTCTCTCCGCCCTTCAATATCAGCCGTAAGATCTATAGCTCGTTATACATTGTCCCCTCATGTATTCTTCCCAATGCACGTATTTCTACAACGTTTATTCGGCTCTTTTCAGTACTTTTCCATGTCCACGTTTCACTTCCATACGCCAAAGTTAGTACTTAATTACAAAAGTAGTACTAAAATTCTGTCTGATTCAAGTATATGTGTTTTAGTGCCTCATTTACTTTGTTTTATATCACTACACGCGTTCGATATATCTCTTTCCATCATCTCAAAAATATTGTGTTGCCGTAAACGTAGATTTTGTTATTGTATTGTATTACACTTTCATATGTAGTAATCTCTTCCAACTAACTAGAAAGATGTTTAAGTTGCCTTAAGTGAAAACCAGACTGGAATCCTTTTTTTTTTTTAAATAATCTGGGTCCCAGCGGGATTTGAACCCGCAACCTTCGAGTTAGGAGACACGTGTCTTACCAACTAGGCCACAGAGGTCGTCAGAATCTATCAGACAGTGACCGATTGTCATTCATATGTTTGATACTCGTACTATTATTTTGGCGATGTCTCTTTTGTAGTATAAGGGCTTAGCTAAAATAATTGTATCCACCAGTATGATGTATCCTTCACTCCAAGTCCACACATTCGACTAACTGGACAAAGATCGGGTTCTGGTAAAATTATATATATCATGAAGAGATGAAAATTGAGGGGTTGAAATCCAGCTTTTGTTGATGTTTTTGCTTATTGGTCGGCAGTTTCATCCTCGATTTTGCTTTTGTGTGCAGTAATACACACATTTTTTAGCGTATAAGAGAGACTTTAATGTGGCTTAAGATATCATCATCGGTTGAATAAGAGAGACTTTAATGTGGCTTAAGATATCATCTGTTGAATAAGAGCAAGACTTTCATGTGGCTTAAGATATCATAATCGGTTGAATAAGAGAAATACTTTAATGTGGCTTAAGATATCATCGGTTGAATAAGAGAAAGACTTTAATGTGGCTTAAGATATCATCATCGGTTAAATAAGAGAAAGACTTTAATGTGGCTTAAGATATCATCATCGGTTGAATAAGTTCAGAATACATAACTCTAATTCAGGGGTTTAATTGTTTTGATTTCCAAAAAGTGTCAACAAGGCCTCAATTATCGTTAGACTGAAAAATGAGTTATCTTCAAAGCCAATGGTTTTGAATTACATATTAAAATTTATTAACTTTTAATTACATTGCGATTTTTCAGAGAAAATCAAATAAAAAAATGAGGTTTACGTAACTGAATATATAAAAAATTAACGAAGAAATTGAAAATTGTATTTATGAAACCTTTGAATTTCATTTGACTCTAGTTGGTTACGTAGTTAAATAAACTGTCCAAGGCCGAAAAACAGTTTAAAAATGTAAGAAAACACAACTCAGGAAAATAACTGCTTATTAAGTCGAAATTTTCACGTAAATACGGCAATAAATTTACCGATTTTTCTAACAATTTTTTTAATCGATTTTATAATACCTGAGACGTTTACTGTGAGTCATTAAAATCAATTAAATTTGCGTGATACTTCGTCATTTAGCCCATAAATGTTTATTAATTGTATATTTTGTGAAACTGTCATGGTCGTCAATTTGAAAAATCATTCACATTGATGTTGAGGGATTTTGCGGCTGGATAAAGCTTTTGAAAAAGATGGCACAATTAGACCAACTGCGTTAAAGATCATTAACTAGACTCTAAATATGGGTGACCAAATGCAACGTGAGCATGAAGAAATATGTGTGCTTGAACGAAAATAGCATTGAATTCGTAAATTGGTTAAGGATCATTGACTAGACTCCAAATAGTAGTGACTAAATGCAACGTGAGCATGTAGAAATATGTGTTCTTGAACGAAAATCGCATTGAATTCGTAAATTGGTTAAGGATCATTGACTAGAATCCAAATAGGGATGACTAAATGCAACGTGAGCATGTAGAAATATGTGTGCTTGAACGAAAATAGCATTGAATTCGTGAATTGGTTAAGGATCATTGACTAGACTCCAAATAGGGATGACTAAATGCAACGTAAGCATGTAGAAATATGTGTTCTTGAACGAAAATAGCATTTAATTCGTGAATTGGTTAAAGATCATTGATTAGACTCCAAATAGGGGTGACTAAATGCAACGTGAGCACGTAAATGTGTTCTTGAACTAAAATAGCATTGAATATGGTGAATTGAACTAAACACCCTCGTATAGAAACCAAGCGTCTTGCCAAATGGACAACGAAAGTTGTCATTATATTATTGTTATATAAAACGTATTTACTGATCGAAACAATAGTAACTCACATAATGGCACTCCAAGAACGCCCAAAAAATGATGTAAGGCAATAAGTAATCGCTAAAAAATCCGACAAAATGCGTAAAAGTAAAACCATTCCTGGACCCGCAGAGTATTGAGCCAGAACTGGATACAAAAGGAGCACGCTAACTACTATACAATACTTAATCACATTACTGATTATAAGGATGGCTATCTTATTTTGACGTAAACACTCGGGGACATAGAGCCAAAGGGTTCAATTTCTATCGGTAATCATCATAAAAAATATAATGTTCGTCTGAATTTAACTACAGGCCTGTTTAACTTGTTTCTGATTCGTTGTAGGAGATTGCTATATGACAATAGATCTATACAGCGAAATACAGCGCTGTATATAGTTCTAAGTTGAACTATATACAGCGAAAGCGTAATATAATAATATATCTTCTCACACAGTCCTCTTGTTCCCTTCCCTACTTACCTTTTCCCCTTTAAAAATTGCCTTCACTAGGACTAACCATGCTTTTCTCGGTCATACTCACACTTGAACACGACTCTCACTCATGCGTGCATTGTGAATTTGTTTAGTAAGTCTTTCATCATCCATCAGTTCAACGTATAGTATCTAAACCATTTCAACGTGATTTTCCCTCCTTCTCAACAAATCAATTTTTAGCTTACATTCATTCTTAATAATTATATTCCTTCTTCTTTCATCGACACACCACATATTCTTCTCAGTTCACCCATTTTTACCGCAGGTTCTCAGCTCATTTCGTTAATTTTCCACATTCACGTTTCACTCCAATGAACCAATGTTCTCACTAAAACACTATTGTGAACCATAATGATAGCACATATTAATATTGCTTGATTTAAATATGTCTTTTAGTGTCCTATTGAGTTATTGTAACTTACCGTTCAACATCTCTTTACATATTTCCTTCGTCTGAGAATATTTATCTTAAGTAGCAGAATTCTTCAACTCGTTCTTATAATCATTGTTCACTCAAGTATTTATTTTTCCTTTCATCCTTTTCAATAATAATGACTTTAGATAGTGCAACATTCCTTCTCGCGTCTTTTTCTTCGCATTACACACACAAGTCACTTCTCATAGGCTGCAATCCATTTTAATTCTCCATTTATAATATCATGTCTTCCGTGTACAGCAGTCTACATACACATATAATTCCGGTTGACATTTTTCTACCACCCAATTATATTTGGTGATCTTTAACATTTAAACATTTGAGGACACATAATGTATTGTTAGTTCTTCATTCATATTTCATGTATTTTTTCATATCACGTGTTTTCAATAATGATTCACGATTATTTGGACGGCTTATCAGAATTAGCGGTGTATAAAATTTACCTCTGGCTTTCGTTTAACCATCCCTAATTAATTTATGATTATATGTCAACATAATACGTCATTACTTTGTCAACAAAATATATATGTATGCCCGGAAGCATTATCGATGCCAGTAGTTAAAACAACTTGTCATTCATTATTGGTATCTCGATTTTATACAAACTTTAAGATCTCATACCACATGAATTTATTGATTGTAGCTTACGAGACGCCTTTGTGAATTCTAACTCAAAGTTATCGTAAGATGATATATTACGAAATCGTGTAATCATTTGTTATTGACAGTAAATTTATATATGTAGTATTATAGATATATTGATTGAAAAATAAAATAATTACTCATGTTGCGATTTATTGAACAGTATTTATTATACTACCTTGATCAAAAAGTTTCAGGACTTTATTCATAAAATCGAAAATACAAGTTTATTCATCAAAATCGATACGGTAACCTTTAAAGTACTCTCCATCGACAAGCACTTACGCAAGCACTTGATCCAATCCTCGAAACACCGCTGGTACTCAATTTTCGGTATGTCCATCAGAGCCGATTTTTTTCATGACATCCTCTCGGGTGCTGTAACGCGTTCCGCGAAGCGGTTTTTTAAGTCGGTTGAACATGAAAAAATCGCAGAGAGCCAGATCAGGTGAATTCAAAGACTGCTGGATAGTAATCGTGTTATTTTTGGTCAAAAACTCATAAAAATCATGTCTTTCGCGATTTTAACGCAGTCCTTTTTTGCATGAAATTGAGGTCTTTCGGCACCAGTTTTGCAGCGACACGTCTGAGGCCCAAATTACTAACCAAAATGTCTTGAGCTGATCCATAAGCGATGTTCAAGTCCTCTGCCAGCTCTCTGATGGTCAATTTGCGGTTTTCGGCCAACATTTCTTTGATTTTATCGATGTTTTCATCGGTTGTCGACTGCCACTGTGTTCGTCATCCTCGACCGACTCAACCACTTCTGAAGCGTTCGTGCCACCGAAAAACACTTCTTCAACATTTCCAAGGTCTGCGGACCGTTAAATCCGTTTTTCACACAAAATGTAATGCAAACTCGTTGATGCACAGTTGATGCCATTTTTAAACTTGTGAAAAATCGAAAACACGCACAAAGGTAGATGTACTCAGTACAGCGTAACTTTTACAAATGTCAAGCTATGACGCTGAAATTTGGAGGGAAGTGTCAATGATAGATGTGGTAAAAATAATTCCAATCGGGTGACTGACAGCGCCCACACGGTGCCTGGTCCTAAAACTTTTTGATCAAGGTAGTACACTGTTTTATTGCTATGTTTTATTACACTCGAATGTTTTTTTCATAAAAAATATATATGTTTAATTTTTATTGCTAGAAGAACGAAAAGACAAATCCTTGTAATTATTTTCAAACATGTTCGAGTAAATTCATGTTAAATCTCAAAAACTTAAATGAAAAAAAATCAATAAGATTTTTTTTTAAATGTAACCTCACAGTTGATAACATCTTTTTTAATTTGTTTGAAAACATTTTAGTTACCTGACGGGTAGTTACGAAAGAAGTATTGTGCACTTTAAATATTGCATTATATAAATTCAATATTATTCACGACCATTCCGTTAAGATTTTTTAGAGCAAAGAGATGGTTACCCACAATCGTTAAAAAAATAGTTTTGTAACATTCATTAAAAAAAATATTTTATAAAATGTAGTAACCATCGCTTCATCAACTTGATGAGCCATGTGTTTCACCTTTTTAATTCATAATCTAAATGTAGTAACTATCGCTTCATCAACTTTATGAGCCATGTGTTTCACCTTTTTAATTCACAATCTAAATGTAGTAACTATCGCTTCATCAACTTTATGAGCCATGTGTTTCCCCTTTTTAATTCATAATCTAAATGTAGTAACTATCGCTTCATCAACTTTATGAGTCATGTGTTTCACCTTTTTAATTCATAATCTAAATGAGAACTGGGTCATTGTAACACACAAAATGGATTCAGATATGTTTTTCGTTCACCTAAAACATAATATGCAAGCAATATGCTTTCGCTAATATACAGATATTATAGCTAATAGTATTATAACTAGTGTTCATAAAAAATCATAAATTTTGATAACACCCCCAAAAACAGTTGTCTTCAAGTGATTCCTAAAGTAGCACATCCCACCAATATATCTTATACTTAGAGACAGACTATTCCACGACATAGAACTAGCAGCGTCAAAACCCCTGTCATAATTACTCGCCTTATTGGATAGATTCATTTCAGGTTTGATCTATAAAGATACCGTGATTGCAAAAGTTCAGCTACAAAGTCATATTTTAACGAGAAAGTTATAAAACTGATCACAGTGAAATTTATAGTTCAATAGCGACGGGAGCACCGTGACCAGGACGCTTGTCGTCAAAAGCTCTCTAATTAGATGACTTCCATTGAATAATGAAATGGTATATTTTTATTCGTTTTTTTTTCACATTCGTTGGTGAATAAGATTTTTTTTATTAAATAGACTTGATGACATTTTTAATTAGAGGATTAATTAGAAAATTATCCCTTTTATCCATTGTTGAATATATGTGTTTTACTATACACTATAACATCTTCAAGAGACAGGTTTTAAGAAGAATATGTATATCTGTACATCAGAACGTAGTTTGTTGCTGGCGATACGACAATGAGGTGAACAAGCTCTTCAAAACAAATTATTTTTCCTAATTTATCAAAATCCGAAGACTCTCATAGTCTGGGCATGTACTTGTATGAGTACATCAAATTGAAGATTCTCATGTTTGCAAAACCTAACTTTTTCAGGAGGCACTTAAGTAAGAAGTACTTACCACATTAATTTCTTCATTTTCTTGGCTTTGATAATTTGCATGTACATCGATAGTTGCGTATTTTGGTACACATCTGAAATAAAATAAAACAGGAGATTAACAAAAAAAAGAAAAGCATAAATATTGAATGCACAAAATATTCAATTATATTTACAACTTAACAAAGTTGTATAATTTAAAAATGTTATGTTTAAAATAAGTTTAATGAACTTGGTAGAACTAAAGTAATATAGATCTGAACTAAAGTAAAATAAGTCAACTTTATTGCGTTATAAGTTTCCTAAACGAAAAAAAAACAAGAAAGCAATAAACGATTCGAAACTTTTTTTTTTGTAATATAAAAGTTATTCATAATAAGTATGACATGATGAAAATTCATTTCCATATTTCTTCAAAAATATAATACAAATTTTAAAAGCTTATTGCTTTTTCATTTTTCATATAAATAACAAACATACATACCATCACGCCATCTCGTTATCGGGGAGGCAGAAAAGAGAGAGAGCCAGACTTTCCTCTCGCGACATACATATTTCGCCCCTTGAACACCTCATACAGCTATTACAATTTCTTTGACTTTTTACATTTCCTTCTTTCAAAATATCCTATACTAAATTCAAATATACTTTCCTTGATCTTCACTGTATAAATTTGTTTTGTTAGTCTTTCATCATTCATTCGTTCCACGTGCCCAAACCATCTCAAAGTGCTCTTCTTCATTTGCTCAACACATCAGCCTTCAGTTCCCAAATTAGCCCTAATCACTTAATTCCGTATTCTGTCATACATTGTCGACCCATGTATTCTAAGTGCATGTATTTCTATGACATTTATACGGCTCTATTACGTATTATTCCACGTCCACGTTTCACTCCCTTACATTAACGTTGGTACTGGAATACTGTAAAATCACCGTA
This sequence comes from Odontocerum albicorne, assembly GCA_949825065.1. Classification (NCBI taxonomy): domain Eukaryota; kingdom Metazoa; phylum Arthropoda; class Insecta; order Trichoptera; family Odontoceridae; genus Odontocerum; species Odontocerum albicorne. The sequence continues at coordinate 9,933,976 of OX463844.1, forward strand.
CAAAATATTAAAAAAAAACATTTAAGTTACATTTATGAAAACTAATTTAATTAATGTTATTTGAAATGTGCTGACAATAAATCATTTTAATGTTTAGAATGTTTCTTGCGTGTTATGAAACCGCTTACTTGCTTTCGCAATATATCGGCCGGAAAGTGTCATCCGGTATTCTGGTTTATTGTTACGGGAAATGAAATTAAATCATTTGAAGGTTTAATAATTTTATGTTAGCAGTTATCATTTAAGATAATTAGTAAGGAAGTTTTTTCCTCGATATCGTGTGTCAAGTTGTCACTAAAACATTGTGTATATCATGATAAAATTGCTCCAAAATAAAGTATTAGGTTGGTGCATAATTAACTATTGGTTTACCGGTGCCCCTCGAATCAGTCAAATCTGTCATTTTGTTTTTTTTTACTAATATATTCCTTACTATTTAAGTAGTAAAATACGTGTTGATAACCACCTTCATATTCGTCATATCATGCTTTATCCCTTCGAAAAAAGATGGACTGCATCACAATCATTCCGCGATCTCATATTTGTCATCACTCCAATAACAGAAGCCGGTTTTTTATAATCTCCATGTAAATTATTCTAAAGCAGTTCCACCAAACACACCACAGTCTTTTTTTAATGGACAACCTTTGGAATTCTTTTCAGAGTCTGGACATCTGCACATATTTTATCGTTTGACATTTTTGAAGAGAAGCTATGACTCATCACCGTTTACCAGTTGTTGAAGAAAGGGATTTCACTGAATCAATTGGGTAAATATGCGGACTCGGCTGACTTTGTTATCATCGGAGAGCTCTTGTAAACCCGAGAAACTTTTTGAGGCGCCTGAATATCGTGGAATGATCGACATTGAATTGTTCCGCCAGCATCCTTGTCAAACTTTCGTCTTCTTTCACAGCCATCTGAAGAGTCTGAACATCAAAATCAATTAAACAACATTTTCCTTCATTATATTTTAAACTTGTGTTACCGGATTTAAAACGATTGAACCATTTTCGAACTTGACTTCTACCGATCGTTCCTTCACCATATAGTTTGTTGAGGTAGCAAATGACTGTGCTATAGAGTTCATCTTTTTTCGAAGTGATTAAGAATATTATGACAAATATGAACGTGGTTATCGACACACATAATTACCTCTTAAACTTGGCAGATTCGAAGGGCACCGGTAAAACGATCGTTAATTATGTACCAGCCTAACATTTTCTTATTGACAGAAAGAAACTTTTACTAAGGAAAAAACCTTGTACGTCTACTATTTACAACGAAATAGTCACATGTTACTTAACTTTATAATAAAATCAACATATAGAATTTGTACGAAAAAAATCAAAATAATTTAAAACTTATTTATTTTCAATCCATTTTTCATATTTCAACAAAATTTTATAAACTATATTTTCAATGTCAAAACACGAAAAATGAAAAAGTACGCCATTTAGATTAAAAAAAACTTTGATTAATTTAATACTACAATCTTTATCTTCCTTCGAAATTGTAATCGCCACGTTTTTAAATTACACTTAAACACTAAGGTCTCCGTGAACAAGCCGCTAGTTTTAACAATTTATCAAATGAGTTTAGTATAGTATAGTAAAAATCACGCTGGTCCAAATCACGCAAATGCAAAAATGAAATTGGATATTTCGAGTAATTTAAATAAACTAAACTTATTTGCAATACATTAACACTCCCAAGTTAATATATACGAGTATATTCGTCTGTTTATAATAAATACTAAATTTGTTGCGTTTTATAACATCAATATTTTTTTTCTTCGTTCATTAGAAGGAAAGCGAGTTTACAAGTCAGGAGGGCAAAGTATGCATAGAAAAGGAAATAAACGAAAACATAGCAGGATCAAGTGGGCTAGTATTCGAAAGAATGTAAAGTTAGAATAATAATAGATTCTTCATCACAATATATACGAGTATGAATGTGGAGGAGACGAAAATTGTGTATTGCAAAAGAATTGTATGAATATGTGTTATGTCTGCCTACCCTGCAAAGAACCCAGTGTGATGTTATATATGTATAACATACATTATTTTTAAGGACATTCCTAGTTTTTTTCATTAAAATGGGAAGTAATCTTAGAGTTTTCCAAATATACATAAATATGTGTTAAAAATCGACACAGAACTATTTCAAAACTGTAATACGTTTATATTAGTTAAATTAAGAAAATTATGTTTTTGAGAAAAGAAAAAAATTAAAAGGGTCCCAGTACAAGTTTTTTTATATATAATTATAACGTTCACTAGGTGACATACTCGTACTTTAAAGAAAAATTCAATTAAATTTAAGACTTTGTATTTTATCAAGGCACAATTTCAAGTTTACATAGTGCCTTGAGAAAAAGCGGTGAACCTTTTGAAACTAGGCAGTAGTAAAACATAACCATGCATACATGTTTCCCTGTTGGGTAGGCAGAGAGGAGAAATCGAGAGATCTTCTGCATCCATACATCTCATACAACACATACGATTTTTTTTTATTTTGTACATTTAATTCATTTTAAATATATTTGAATTACTGTAATATTTTGTCAATTGTCTCTTAAACGTTAATAAGGATGGTGCACTCTTGGGTGTTTGTTTCACAGTCGCGAAAAGTGAACCGGAAATGAAAATGTGCGAAATATGGTATGATGTGTTGGTATGCATAGGGATCTCTCGTTACTTGATGAAACAAAGTGAAATGGTTTGCAAAGAGATATGAAAGAGAATCGGAATTGTTAAGCATGCAAAATAATGTCGACAAAATGCGAAGCCATTGAAATCCGTTCCGAAACTGTTTTATTCCTTTTTTATTTAACATTTTTATTGCAAATATAATCTGGGATGCTTATTGCCAGGTGGAAATCTCTTCCAACCAACCAGACAAAAGTAAATGAAGCAAGTTACATGGTTGTATAAATCATTCAAATGACTATCCATCCCCACGAAATCCATAAACACATACATACATGAGCGTATACCCACGAACCGCACAAAGACATTCACCCGAACATTTTTTTTCGCATAAAGGGAGATATCATCAATCACATGAAAAGGAAGGGATGGGGGATAGAAAAGGAAAAATCGGGAATGAAACACGTTATTTTACTGACTAGAAATTAAGAGTTTTTTTCAGTCGCTTCTTAAAGCATACCAAGGACTGAGCGAGTCTTAACACTGTTATATTGGTGGGTAACTGATTCCAGATTCTCACTGCATGGACAGTAAAGGACTGTTAACAAATTATCATACTTCCTTAGGTTACATACGTAGTCTCTCTAACTTATCCAGCATCTTCTCGTTGGCATCCAAATAACACGTGTCATCGCAATCAAGTAATAGAAGCATAATTCGTACAAGTACAATACTTTTTTTTAATGAAATAACATACTACCGAATCTAATGCGTAACACTGACTAAAAATGTTGTATCTATTTTAACAATTTTTTACAAGTTTCTTTTAAATATTACGAGCTAACATCGAAATAACCAGTACTTTCCTTGTCATGATACGCAAGCACGATAAGTTAAGACCTCAACATTGAAAGCACCAAGAGATTTGTTATTTTTTTAAAACCATGAAATATGCTTAACAATTTTACAAATGCCATTAAAGGATCGTTACTTTGACCATTCGTTTTGATAAATTGCGATGGAATTATGGTTTCTTGAGGCAGTCAATATTATCAGAAACTCGGTGATAATTGCGGGTTGAATATGAATTATTTGTTTGTAATTGATAATAATTACAACCGTTATTTGCAAAAGTTATTTTTGTCCGGAAATTTTCAGTAATTTATTTCAGAAAATAACTCTCACAGTACTTTGATTAAATGTAAATAAATAAATGAACTGTTAATATTTATAATTCATTCTAAAAAAGGTCTGTGCATCATTATTTTAATCGTTAAAAGGGGCTAAAATTCGTTATATTTATTTCTTAAATTTACGATTACCTTTGACTAGTTGCAGCCCGTGAAATATTCACGGAAGTAAAACAAATTTTACATTTTTGAAATACCGAATGGAGTAAGATCAGCTTAAAGTTTTTCTGGTTCATTAATGTTTAAAGTTTAAAATAAAAAAGATACATCTTGATTGATGAATTATTTAATTCTCAAAAATCTCTTTATACACGATGTTTTGTGTATAAACATTACTGTTGTTCAATTTAAATCGTTGATCAAGTTTTCCTTGAAGACTTGTTTCAGATATATTGACTGTAATGTTTTCGCGTTTTCGACATCTTGAAAAAGCTACATGTAATTGTCTGCATTCAAAAAAAGACCATAAGATAAATAAACACAAGTAATTATAAGGTTCAATATATTGGGAAATAAATGAATTATTTAATGAATTACAATTCAAAATAAATTGGCATCGTCCCCTTTTATACCGGTTCGTTCAGTATAATTTCAATATGTTTCGAAGTAGTAAACACAAGTAATTATAAGGTTCAATATAATAGGAAATGAATGAATTATTTAATGAATTACAATTCAAAATAAATTGGCATCGTCCCTTTTTAAACCGGTTCGTTCAGTATAATTTCAATCTGTTTCGAAGTATTCCTCTCTCGCTCTCTTGTATTCAAAATTCAATTCTCGTATTCTTTCTTTGGCAACAACCGTACGGGTTTTGGCCTATTTATATTACAATATGATACCTATTTTTTTTTTAAAGGCTTGCAGTCTAGTTTTCCCCTTAAAGGTTTTTTAAATATCTTTTTGTTTAATTGAAAGATATTGTCACACTGAAATAAATAAGCCGGTTATAGTGAATACAATGAAAGTGTAATACAATCAAATAATTTCTTAGTACGTGTATTTTGTTCCAAGTTTTTTTTGTAACCATGTTCAGGATTTTGTTCCAAATTTTTTTGTAACCGTGTTGAGGATTCTTTTCGTATTTTTATATTTATTAATTTAACACTTTCATGCAAATACGCATAGCGAATTTATTGCTTTTAATTCATTTCTTTCAATCAACCAGCTTTGGTTTCATAGTTATGATGTTGGTTGAAATAAATTGATGCATAGCAATCAACCCAAAAGATACATCACGTATTATTTATCTCCATAAAAAGTAAAATATCATCATTATCGTCGTTAACACTACAGCCCATGATGTGTCATGGCAGCTTGCAAGATTCTCTGCCATTTATCTTTATCGGCAGCATCCCTCCTCCAATTAGATTAACCCAGAATGTGACCCATAAAACACATGTAAAATGTAACTTCACAAAATAACATCATTCCAACATAAGATCGTTAAAATAACCGATTTGTATAATATTCCGTAATTAACTACATAATCTTATCCAAGTATTTATACTGTAATGAATAAATATATTATATTATTTTTATTTATAGTTGAGGCATTAACATTGTGGAGGTTCAAATACATTACAATTTGTTTAATCAAACACTGTTTATTCCACTTTGTAACGGTATAACCCTACCGGTTTTAAGGTTTTCACCTTGATGATGATGAGGTGAATGACTTTCAGGCTGATGATGAGGTGAAAGCCATGAAACCGGTAGGGTTATACCGTTACAAAAAGTGGAATAAACGGTGTTTGATAAAACAAATTACAAAACTTCAATCCGGAGGTTTTAGGTTCCATTCCTGATTGTATCCAATTTTTTTTAATAAAAGTAATAATTAAATAAATTTTACCACACGTTAGACACATGCTAGTGTTTTGGCTTTTTCATGAGCGGTTGAATATTCTACTACCTAATGCCTAGCCCAGTGGTTCTAAACCCGAAGGCTCGATTAATGGAGTGGAAGATAATGTTAACCCCCAGCCACATTCTTCAATATTTGGAAGTTTTTGAAAACGTCATCGATTATATAGTCTTATATTAGCTGATTACAAAGTCCAACAACATGGATAGTAAAAAATGACTTGAAAAATAAAGAACGATGAACTGGAGCGACGCTTAGCAGTTACCGAACGCCCATTTAAAGACTTGTATTGAAGTAACATTCGTATTCTTGTCACTACGAATTTTAAACATTTTTAGTATCTCCAAACCTTTTAAATTGGAATGGAAAGGGACAACTTTAAGATTTGAAAACTTTTCATGTTATATTCTTTTAACATTGGTTTATTCTGAAATTTCATGAATATTTAAGTATGTTTTCCCTCCGTAAATAAGTCGAAACACAAATTTCCTGATGGATTTGTTTTTCATCCTGATTTTAAGGTTTACTGAGTATGCTTTCAAGTTAATTTGTTTTAATGTAAACCAATTTTTTTAGATGACATTTACAAAAGTAATTTAAATAAAACTAAATCGTTTATATAATGTATTGATATGCATAATATGGATATTGAATGTATTGATATGCATAATATAGATATTGAATGTATTGATATGTATAATATAGATATTGAAATGCATAATATAGATATTGATATGTTAATTTAGGTTACACACTTTTAGATTTTTTTAAATATTAAAAAAGCTAGTTAGTATATTAAATAATTCAGTGTTTCATGAAAATTAAGACTTCATGACGTGCTTCAGGATTATGTTTAAAAAATATTACGATTTTTTTCATAGTACTCCAAAAAACATTCCGTATTTTTTGGAGTACTATGAAACATTTTTTGGGCCAACTACATCAAAAGTCACCTCTAAACGCATCTTACATTCCTTCTATTGCCTGCTGCTATTCTTTTTTCAACATCCGTCATACAATGTGAACATGTTTTCAGAATATACATAGATATATAAAAATAAAGACGCGTCTTCTTCTTCTTCGTGGGCATTGAAATTTTCGGTTTCTCAAATTTTATAACGAACTTTCTTTATACTTTATGTTAATAAACAATCATTATAGGTTGGAGCAACCATTTGAAGTCAAATATTAATTTCTATGAACTTTACAAAGAGCAGAGCTTTACGAAGAGCAGAAAACTTAGTAAAAGCTTTTAAGAAAATTTCAAAAGTACTGTATTATTTTGAGTTAAACAATTGATAAGCGGCAGTAAAACAATTTAATTAAATCAATGATTGTCTCCAAAAAGTAGTCCGATACCGTACAAGAATCATATCTGACTTTCCGTAATGGAAATACTAATTCTCTAAGAACTGAAAGTGACCGACAGACTGTCAACAATATGACATAACATACGAGTAGAACAGTCGTTCGATTATTTGGGCACGTTGCTCGTGGCTAAGGAAGCAGTTTGGAGAGTGTTTACTATAAGCGTGGAAGAACGAACGATACATAAGAAGCCAGCCCAATGCATCGGACTGACAAATGCTCTTCAATCTACGGATTACAGAGATGGATGGTGAGCCGTAAGAGGCTATAATGGGAGTCACGATGCTCAACCATGAACCGTATAATAGGATGGTGTATAATTGAATGTTTTCATAAGTTCATATAACCTGTTTAATGGAGGTGCATGGCCGCGCGGTAACGCGCTGAACTTCTGTGCGGAAGGGCGTCAGTTCGAACCCTGGGCTGTGTTATGCGCCTCGAACGACACAGGCACTTTTTCCGCCTAGTGTTCGAGGGTATTAAGGATACCTATGACTTCGGTCATATCTATTCTTTTAAAAAAAAATGTGCTTACATTTTTACTTCAAGGCTCTGAGCAAAGGTATAGAAATTAACTTTTTAAATTGTGCATTTGAAAAAAATATTTTCTTTTTTTTTAGCAAATACAACAAATGATCATTTTCAGCCAATAAAAGTCAGCCGTAATTCACAGTAATGAAATTGTATTGTATTACACTTTCGTTGTATACAGTACAACCCGGTGGGCGTATCGCTTTCTGGCAATTTCTTCTCATCAACTATACATACGAATATGTCCAAGAGACTTTATAATTGAAAATCTGACTACATTTTTTTTTAAATCTAGGTTCTAAAAGGTATTGTACACGTAACCCTCATATTGAAAGATAGATGTCTTACCAACTTAGCCGCGGAGATTCTCTATACAAAATATGTTGATGATATTTCAGAAATGAAAAAGGGACATCAGAAATAATGGAATCATTACCCCGAGCACAACGCGTGAGAGGTCTGTAACGTTTCAATTTTGATATTTAAATATCGAAGCGCTGAGCAAAACAACGGGCGATTTATTGTTTTAACAGCACGTTTCCGTTTACAATAAATAATTGAATCGCCCCGAGAGCTTTCCAGGCCTGTCTCTATATTAACCCATCTTCCCCTTTACCTTCAGGTAAGTTGGTTTTGGGACGGGGTCGGTTAACAATGGTTCATGCGCACTATTTATTTAGACAATAATACGACCGCAAAATATGCTAGTTACTGAATAAATCATAACATAACAACGAAATGTTTGTTTTAAGAGATGAATTCATAACTAAACCACAACAGTTTATACTTAATTATTCAGACACTAATGGTTTTGTAAATCAATGATGATTTTTTCAACTAACTCGTATTTGATTTCCGAATAATATTATTTAGTTTGTTTTCTGGTAACAGATTATTGAAAAAAAATAAAGAATTTTTTAATTGAATTAACATTTTAAAAAATAAAGAAATTTATAGTAATAATTAAAAAAAAACTATTTTAGTAACTCTATGCTAAGAAAAAAATAATGTCCATAACATTTTAAAGATATTTCGAAATATAACACTAACCAACATACGAACAAAATCTAAATATAGTAGAAATTTAATTTTAAAGATTCAATCGAATCAAATAAAGATTCCTCGATTGATTTCACACATTTAATACTCTTACTATTGCATTATTGTATTGTATTACACTTACGTTGCATACAGTACAACCGGGTGCACTTATTGTCATGTAGCAATCTCTTCTTACCAACCAGAAAGATTTTAAAGCGGCTTTTAGTGAAAACCAGACTTGAATTAGAGTCGAAACCGCAACCCGCGCGCTTGAAGATTAGGTGACAGAGAAGGTCTTCATTATTTTGGCTTATTGGGAAAAAATCTTTATCAATGGATTGCAAACAAATACACTAAAACTATTGGAAATATAATACAATATTTTTAACATTATTTTTTTAATTGATTATCTAAAATGAGTGACTTTACACGTATGTTTTATTACTGATATATTTGTAAAATTAGAACAACATCAATATAGCTTCTGAAAAAGTTTGACGATCCCTGTTTCAGAGCTTTTAACCGATCGTACCGAACCACTTTGCGGGTCTGCCTTAAAATAATACGCAAAACGAGCTTTTATAGCGCTACATTCCTACCACAATGCCGAGTGCGATTGTTCTCACTCTCTGTGAATATAATCATCAGTTCACTTTGAGAAAGAGAACAAGAAAGAAAATAGCCACGGTTTATTCAGCGTCTTATTATTTGATTACAAGACTTGTGGAAATATTTATCATACATGCCAAAGGTCGTTTTTAACCATTTAATATTTTCACTAATTACACGTTACATTTTATAATGTAAACTTAAAACAGCCCCTAATGAATTAGTTCAAAGGTGTTTAAACATAACACTAATTAAAAGTTTATAAAATGTGTTCCGTAAAATAATCAAATTAGACTCAATACAAAACATGTTTGACATTTGTTAGTTATATTTGAAATGCAATATTCTCGTATGTTTGTTACATTTTCTTTTATTTAATTTTTTTATCGTTAATCGAACCTTTAAAATGTCCGTCTTTTGTGTGAACGAAATATTTAAAAAAAATCTTAGTTTCATTAACAAGATAAATACTACATACACATAATCACGCTTTTCCCTGTTGGGGTAGGCAGAGATGACAAACGCCAAACTTTCCTATCACAACATACCCTTCGCCTCCTGCACAATAATACAGTTCCTTCTGTTTTCTTATTCCTTAGCTTTCTTTCATTCACTTGATCCAACCACACTTTTCTTGATTGGCTTTTATCAGGAATGCCAAGAACTATGTTTGCATTATAAATTTTCTAAGCCTGTTGTTACATATTCCATCAATATGTCCAAATCACCTTAGCGTGCTCAAGTTCACCCTTATTAACCGATCAGATTTTTAGCTCACGTTCATCTTTAATACATTTCTTATTCTGTCGTTGCACGAATTTATTCGTCTCCTTTTATTTATTTTCCATAACCACGTTTCACTCCCATAAAACAACGTTGACAATAATACGCTGCAAAGAATAAATAATATGATACTAAATTATTGCACAACTGAATCACTTGTTAAAAATTAAAGGTATGCTTATTATAAAGCAATAAGAGTCAACAAAAAACTAATATATTATTTTTGACGACTCCCGTGGCTAAGTTAATAAGACACCTGTCTTCCGAACCTGGGTTCGATATCCGTTGTTACTCTTTTTTTTAAGGTTCCAGTTTGGTTATAATGTAAGGTCTACTTAACGTATTTCTGGTTGAATGGAAAAGGTTGTTCCATGGCAATAAGCCCATCAGATTTTACTATATACAACGAAAACGTAATGCCATACAATACCTAGTCTTTCTTTTAAAGATCGGTTAGTTTAATAAAAATTTACTGGTTGAATAATTACATAATAAAATTACAATATTTATCAAGCTTTATATATTTCATTTATCTGGAATTTAACATCATAATTTGAAGTTATTTTGTTTATTTTCAGCTTTATTTTTATAAAATATGTATTATATATGGTCAATTTGTACGTCGTGTATGAAATTGAATACAAATTTTTACTTGAAACTTCCAAAGTTCTTAATAGTCATTTAAATTGTTAATTAAATAGAATCTTCATATAAAAATTACCCTTTTTTATAATTGGCCAACCACCCAAACTAGGATGATTTGTACCACCAAATGAAAGTCATTACGTAATTATATGAGTCAATATACAATAACTAAACTTATTTAAAAAAATTATAACTCTAGATCATATAAAGTTTCAACTATACTCGTATGTGTTTACCAGATGTTCGCCTCGATCTACTGACTTAGAAATTAGCTTCAAAAATTTAACAATTGATCTATAAGTGGAAAAGTTCCACGAAGAAAGAGGAAACGTAACATTCATTAGACACAGCAAAGATATGGCATTTAGTAAATCTAATATGTCTGACAAAGGATAATTGAAAAATATATGGTCTATAGTTTCATCATCCAGACCACACTCACAGCCGGGATTCTCCACAATACCCATTCTCTAAAAGTGACAAGTCACCCACCACGCGTGGCTCGTCCGCAAACGACCATGACAGACACTTTCATCTTGTTCATTATTATTCTATTAAACCATTGTTTCTAAGCGATATATTCCGGCTACAGTTGATGCTAAGTATTATGTTTAATTTTATTTGAAAGATAAGTTACTTGCTGTCAAAAATCAGATAGGGGACAACCGGTGGAATATGCTTCCTTTGTCAAGGAATCAACACATTCATTACCAGTGATACCAATATATGAAGGAATCCAAACTTGGGAAACATCTAATAATACTTATTTATTGTTTAAAAAACACAAGAATCAGAGGAAGTCGGAAAAAATACAATCAAAATTTTGTAGACCGTAATAATACCTTATTGTACAGTGAACTGGAAGTAGCTTGATTATAACAAAAACAAAACTTATTTCCGTGAGTAAACAATTTGTAAACAAATGATTCAGGATAATGGACACCAAATAGTTGAGTGTTCCTTTTTTACGCCTAGATCCCGAACATAATTGGGTAATTTGTTTTGGACTCCCCACTTAATGACCTACCGCTAAATGATAAGAAAAAAAATTCTCAACTATCTTTCCCACAAACGTCTAGCATCTGGCTTCCTTTAATTCACGGTAAATTATTAACAATAGAAGACAAATGTTTTTTTTTTTAATTATCATAATCATCGTCAATAGAAGAATTTTGATAGGTTTACTGTTGAAAATAGGTATCTCTACGACTTTTCTAAAATCGATTATCCATTGCCGTTTGTTGTCACGTTATGCCTTCCATTTTACATAAATTATAAATAATACAAAATAAACTTTATTTTTTCAATATATTTTTTATCTTTATTATTTATTTAAAAACTTTTAATTGATGCACTGTTGAACACATGACTCTTCACGACTTTTCCAAAATCGTTATTTATTGCCGTTTGCTACCACGTTATGCCTTCCATTTTACTTATATTATCCACTGTACCTTAGATAACACCTTGTTATTTTTCTTCTTGTATACCACTAGTTAAGTCTATACATCCTAATACTCTCTGTACTTCTTGATTTATATCCAAATCAACTTCGATCGTTTTACGATATCAATTATATCTTCGTTGAAGACTGACAAGAAGATTTCTTTAAACAATAGGTATATGTTAATGGGCTGAAACGACTCTTATCCAACATGGTTCTTCGATTTAAATGTTGCAATCTTCAAAAAAAGATAAATTGTTCTAAATGGAAGTTATTTTAGAATTTTCGATTCTGGATAAATTTAAATCTTCTAACATGATAATCCACAACAGTATTCTAGTACCAAATTTGATGTACGGAAGTAAAACGTGGACGTGTTAAATTACTAAAAGAAGCGGAATAAGTACTGTAGAACTACGTGCAATGAGATGAATCCACGGGTTGATAATATAGAACAGAATATAGAACAAAGTGATTTAAGATGAATGTGAATAAGACTGATGTGTTAATTAAGTGATTTGAGATGAATGTGAATAAGACTGATTTGAGATGAATGTGAATAAGACTGATGTGTTAATTAAGTGATTTGAGATGAATGTGAATAAGACTGATTTGAGATGAATGTGAATAAGACTGATTTGAGATGAATACGAATAAGACTGATGTGTTAATTAAGTGATTTGAGATGAATGTGAATAAGACTGATTTGAGATGAATGTGAATAAGACTGATTTGAGAGGAATGTGAATAAGACTGATGTGTTAATTAAGTGATTTGAGATGAATGTGAATAAGACTGATTTGAGGTGAATGTGAATAAGACTGATTTGAGATGAATGTGAATAAGACTGATGTGTTAATTAAGATGAATAAGAGCACTCTGATATGGTTTGGGCATTTAGATCCAAGGAATGAAAAAATATTAATAAAACAACAAATCTTGGGTGAAAGACGTGGTTAAAGAAGACCAAGGAAAGTTTAGTTAGATGAAGTGAATGATATTTTGAAAGAAAGAAATGTTAAGTAAGAGAAAACGTAGTAGTTGACTGATAAATTGTATGTATTGAGAGAAGGCGATGATGTGTATTGCTATAAAAGTTCTGGTTCTATTCTCTATTATATGTACCTATTCTCTCTACCAATCTTGAGCGAATAATGATGCGAAGGTATGATGCTCCAAGTTATAGCCATCCCCACATGATTTCTACAGTATTTACAAAGTGATGGGTTTATTTACATGTAACGATTTCTTCCAACTAATCAAAAAGATGATAAAAATTCTTTAAAAGAAAACAAGACTTTTAAAAAAATTTGCACCAACGATAATCGAACCCGATAACCCGTTTTAAAAAACTTGCGTCATACCAACTAGGTCTTGGAGGTCATTATGTAACATAATATGTGTAATAAAATCTAAAGGCCTTCGTAGTGTAAAATATAATAATATTATAATAGTTATATTAAGGGTGCAAAATAAACAAATCAATGTTTGTATATATTTTCATTTTGTACAGTTAAATAAATAACGTTTGTTATGATCTCGAGTTGAGATTATTTCCGAAATAGCTTTAAATCTCTTGCTTTCTTACTTTTCCTCAAAACATCCCTTAACTCATTTTGTTTATTGTTCAGTTAGCTATTTTATGTTTTTCTTAGTACACAAAATCAGACTAAAAGATGAGATCCCTGTGTAAATGTTTACTTTTGAATAAATAAGAGCTTCGGAAAACTTTCATTCAGTCAATTTACGTTTGATTTAATAAAACAAAGGTCGTTTATTTATTATAATACGACAAAATTGTGTTTCTTATAATATATAAAATAGTAAAAGCTCGAAATAACATGAATTGTGTTTATTTAATATTAGATTATTTAACAATAAATTACTTGTAATTTGTTCAGTCAAACATTTTTTTTTCATTGTAATTTGTTTTATCAAACACTTTTTATTCCACTTTTTGTGACGGTATAACCCTACCGGTTTCAAGACTTTCCCCTCATCTTCAGGGGAGCACAAACAAGACTGAATTATGTTCGAACTGGTACCGATATACACGCTTCTAACGGTTGGGTACATTCGGGTTGGGGACTGAGGGCTGAAGGAGGCATGGGACGATCTCGGCCAGCAGCGAAGAGATTTTTAGGATATACTCGTATGTGTTTACCAGATGGTCGCCTCGATGTACTGACTTAGAAATTTCTAGGGCCTCTAATCTGTCCAATTTATTTCCCGAATGTCCCCAACCGTTAGAAGCGTGTATATCGTTACCAGTTCGAACAGAATTCAGTCTTGTTTGTGCTCCCCTGAAGATGAGGTGAAAGCCTTGAAACCGGTAGGGTTATACCGGTACAAAAAGTGGAATAAACAGTGTTTGATAAAACAAATTACAGTGTCTTTAAACCTTCACAACGTTAATGCCTAAACCATAAACAATATACTTTTTATTCAACTGACTATGGTTTTCGCTTCATCACCAGGGGAGCACAAAAAATTCTTGACAAGTCTGAGCTCCTGTGATGAGCTTAAAATCTTGAAACAAGTAGGATGATATTATAATATTAAGTGGAATAAATATTGTTTGACTTAACAAATTAAAATGTATTTAAACCTCCACAGTGTTTAATGCCTTAACTATAAATAATATAGTAAATTACTTTTCTATTCTACTAAGGATATTAATATCCGTTACAAGTGTTTCTTCCTCCTATCCTGAGGATCTCTTCAGGCGGAATGATCCTTGAAAGCAGTGCTTATATTATATATCGGACTGGTGACATTTTAGATTACTATGGACCACCGACATCTAAAGTGTGTGTTGTATATTTACGGAAAGATTTAAATTTGAATAAATAAATTAAAACATTTCTTAGATTTCGAAAATATTAACCTTTCCCTTCCTTTGCTAAAAAAATCCGCCCGTTCCGGTGATCTGTATTCAATACGCATGTAAAATGAGCGATTTAAACTCGGAAAAAAAATATATTCATAGCCAATCGCTTAAATTAATTAAATTTGAAGTCAAAAGTGATAATAATTGAAATTTAACTTCTGAAAACATGAAAAAAAACATCGGACGAAGTTCACAAAACGGGCAAAGCGACCACCTCGAACGAAAGCCCACTGGCTACTGAGCGAGAGAAGCGAGCGAACTGAGATTCTATTTCTTGCGTTCCCAAATACCGAAGTAGAGTGAGAGTGAAACGTTAATAGCATCGCTTCCTCACCTTTAGCGGGGTTTTAGAATGAACATACCTACATCACACACTGGCACACGTTTTAATTGTATTGGTGAATTTATTCCCAATTTTCACAAAATAGATCTGATGTGGCCGATAAGTGCTAATTTTATTATTAATATTATTTTTTTCATTCAATTCGTAAATGTATTACGGAGGAATGCCTAAAATCTGAACCCAGTATTTATAATATTATATTTATAGAGATATTAAAGTTTTTAGAAGCAATGTGTACTAGTTACACTTCAGAGGGCAGGAAGGGTTAATACAGAAGAAAAGCGCTTTAGAGAAGTGAAACATTTTGCATTATTTGGTTATTTTTTATTTTCTTTTTTTTGCCTTTGGCTCTACGAATCATTAATATTTCAAAATTTATTTTATATAATTTTTGTGATGTATGTAAAAGAAAAAAATTAAAATCAAATCCCCGTTAATCGAAATCACGTTAATTGAGGCAACAAACATACGAAATCAGAAGATAAGTTCGAGAATATTGGAATTTGGTTAAATTTAAGTACATATCTAACATAATTTTAGTACATATCTAACATAATTTAAGTACATATCTAACATAATTTAAGTACATTTCTAACATAATTTAAGTACATATCTAACATAATTTAAGTACATATCTAACATAATTTAAGTACATATCTAACATTAATGTCGAATAAAGGTACAAAAAAACGCGGAAAAGTCAATAAAACTGTTTTACTCCTTGGTAAACATATTATTTTTTGATACACTGATCTAATTATTAAATATGAAAAAATGCGGCGTCAGAAAATTAACTCTCCCATGACCTGACCTTCAGCGCCGAGCACGCTGATAGTGGAGGCGACTGCACGTCACCCAGATGTCTAATTTATAGTATTAGACAAAATTCAAACAATGTGTAAAAGTTAAAGCGAAACCGCATCAAAAGAATACACATGAATCGAGGGATATATACTCGTATAACATATTTACTTATATACATGTTTTGAAGTCGATCATTTTTCTTTTGTCTGACCAAGTAGCAAAACTTCTTACTCGATGTATCATTCATAGTATACACATTTCTATAGCATTTATTCGAGTCTTTTTAATATTCTTTTTGAGTAAAACTTTTACTTTCATGCATTAAAATTGGTACAACTCGTATAATACATACAGTTGAGGGCTATCAAATGAGCAAATTTTGACACTGTTCGGTTTAAGTCTATTTATTTTTGAGCCCCGTTACTTTATTTCTTATCGTTACACGCTGTTTGATATCCTTAACTTGTTCGGAGCTTTCATTGCTTATACTTATATAGAATTTACTTTCCCTATCACACTGTTCAATATATCTCGTAACTCTTCTCTACCATCTGAGAAAATACTATCTAAATTGTCAAGTTCCTATTTTTTTATAATATTTCACAGTTCACACATATATCGTATGTTATGTACTAGCAATCACAATTTTCTATCGCAATTACTAAACTATTTTATATTGAATAATAATTTCATTTCTGCATATATAGTAAAACAAAGATATTTTCTGTTTTGCTAACGATGCAAAGATCTTCCTTACGAATAATTCAAGGAAGTAAAATATGATACCCAATTAGTATAAGTGAACCAACGCCCGAATGCACCTGAATCCGGCAAATGGTCTCATTTCCGTTGTTGCATTCATTGTGGTCTTGTACCCTGGGACACGGTAGTCTGCCATGTCTACAAAGCCTATCTATTCAGTCAGGTATACTATCTAACACTAACCAAAAATAGAAGAAGTCAAAAACAAATTATAACCAAAATAATAAGCTTCGTGACCTTGTTGAAAAAAGACTGTCTTCAGCTCGTGAGTTGCGGGTTCGATTCCCAAACTGGTTTTTAATTAAAACTTGTTTAAACATTTTTCTGGTCGGTTGGAAAATATTGCCGCATGGCAATAACATCTTCAGATTGTACTGTATACAACGAAAGTGGTCCCGGGGAACGTTACGTGTATTACATATATGTTAAGTGCATATCATCACGCAAGGTAGGCAGGATTACTTCTCATTCATTTTCAAACCTTTTAATGGGCATCTCTGATACAGCTCACTTATCATATATTTTATGTCGCCTTAATTTTCAACAAACAACGCTTCTTTATATAACCATGCCTTTTGATTGCGGTATTTTCAAACCTTTTATTGGGCATATCTCATACAGCTCACTTATCATATATTTTAAGTCGTCTTCATTTTCAACAAACAACGCCTCTTTTTATAACCATACCTTTTGATTGCGTTATTTTCAAATCCTTTAATAGGCATCTTTCATACAGCTCCCTTATCATTTCCAATAAACAGTACCATACGAGTATCATCAGCATGTAGAAGTTAACAAACATTTATTTATCTCAGCTTTACACCTCTACTGCCATATTTTAAAATAAGTACACATTAATCTATACATAAATTGAACACACACTTTTAAACCATTAAATCACAATTAACTACTAATTTATTCAATATTTTTATTTTCCATTTGACAGAATTTTATTACCATATTCCGCTTTATACGAGTAAAATATTATCGTAGTTTAAAAAAATATTAACTATGGATTTTGACACAAATGTTTATATAAATTAATGCATTAATAAAACATATTTAGTCTGTGTCCGTTCTTCTTGAACAAATTACTTCAATATATTTATAATTCATCTTATTATTGTCACAAGACATTATCGTTTACTATTATTTTTGTAAAATTCAAACTGTATACTTGTCTTTTTATCTCCTAACTTAATATTTCACCCGACAACCGACTGTTTTGTGTGTATTCTATATTCCCAAACACACTGTGGCCATAATGTCTGCGCGTGAAACTAACAAATGACCCGTTATTATAGATACTTTACACAATAAGACCCTTCACAAAGGATAGGACATCTTAATAACTCATCCTGCGTCTCAATGGACCGTGTCTCTGTGGTTTTGTTTCTTTTAGGACGAGTTATGTCATCTTGTTAAGGATGGCATTACTGGTGATTGGTGACACCCGAGTATCGTAATACAACATTCCTTTCTTTTGTTGCATCGCAGTCACTACATAAACGCTTTGTTACAACTGGAGAACACAATGTTTTTATTTATTTAATGGACATATTAGACTTTCAGGTATGTTGTAAATAACTATATTTTTGTCCAATAAAGGATAAATATAGTCTGGAGAAACACCACAAAATCCAGGGAATAATTATTTTTAAGTTAAGTTTTTCGAATGGCCTTTTCAGTAGATATTTTTTTAAATAAGTCCTCAGATGTGACAATACTCGCAAAATGATCAGAGTGCTTTATCACTGTGATAATTGATTTTTACTTTTTTAATAGTTTATGGGCGATTGTCAAAAAATTCTTAACCATGTTTTGTGGAATATACGAAATATGTTTTGTGGTATGCTATATACGAAACATGTTTTGTTCATTTTATTATCAATTGTAATAATCACACCAAATCAAACATCTACATGTAGATATCCTCACGCAATGTCCCTTCCGGGGTAAGTAAAAATAACAGATATCCAAACTTTTCTATCCAAGCACACAACTTTCGCCTCTTCCACATTCATATATCTCGTCATGCACAATATTCTATAATTCATACTTCTCACTTTACCTTCTTTATAAATATGGTCCATTTAATCTAGCCACATTTTCCTTGGTCTACCTCTTTCACGCACACCTTACACTCCTGAATTGTATACTCGCTTAGCCATTATTTCGTCAGGCATGTTCAAACACATACATATAATAGAATAATGCCAAGCTAATCAAATGTGTTTTTCAATGAAAAAAATTATTTACATACCCACCCAAAATTACCTCCATGAACATAGTTAGTATGACGTATGTCTTCCAGCCCGGGGTGCAGGTTCGATTCCCGTTGACACCATGTTTTTTTTAAAGAGGCTTAAGTCTAGTTTTTACTTATGACCGCCATAGCAGATTTCTGGTAATTTGGAAGACTTCACCACTCGGCATTAAGCTCGCTAGGCTGCACTGTATAGTACAACGACAATGTTATAAAAAGCTACGTCATATCTCCTTCAATATCTTAATAGAGATAAAATCTAGATTGAATCCTTTTTGCAAATATATGCACTTTCATATATCGTCGTGGATAATTCATTGAGGTCAGAACCAGGAGAGATGTTGTTCTTGCCTGTAAATTTAAACTGTTTTTTTTTTAAATATATATAGTACATACATAAAAAAAGTAATATTTAAATTATTTAAGGACACGGAAGATAACGATAAAAAACATATCCATTATGATGATTTTGAAAAAAATATAAGTTATTTTTTTTTTTTTTTACAAAAAAATACATGTTTTGCGCTTTCCAGGACGATAATATGTGACCATCGTTAAATTAAAAAAACATCTAGAACAGTAAAATAAAATATTTTTCATTTCTGTATTTTTTCTGCCATAAATTAAATTTACTTGCGTTTTTAATATTGAATGTTGTGAAATATCACCTCGAGAACGTTACGTTTTTTAATTTAAAAATGCAACTGATAAACGCCATTTACCATAATTTATTCAGGTAGAATGTGTTCTAAACGTGTGATTTAAACTGGGATAGATAATTGATAACAATTCCATAATACGTCAAACCACTGACATCGATTATTTTAACTAGTAACTAGATTATTTAGAGAAAAAAACAGGAAAAAGGGCTACTTTGAAATAACTCAGACTCCAAAAACACTTAAAGACAACTTATCAGTGCCAGTACAACAATATTTTTTTTTTCAATGTCTGAAATGAAAAACCTGTTCTGAACCCACTTAAAATAAAAAAGGGGAGGGGGTCTCGATGCAAACCTCATATTGAGGCAGAACGGTGAGTTAGAGAGTTGATAAAGCAATCCTCAAAGCATTTTAGAATAGTCAATGTCTTAGTTTTCTTGATAATAAAATATTTCATATTCATATTGTTGCAAATTTATTGCGCATTTATTATGAGAAATAAAATGTTTTGAACGTACTGAAAATTTAAGTTCCATTTGATTATTCCCATTGAATTGTTTCACTGACTTTATGATCATGTTTCATACATGTTACTTTGTATATACGAGTATTTTACCCAATTCGTAATACGACGACATTACATTTTCAACTTCCAAGTTTCCTGGAGCATAATATTGTACGTATGAAACATCTTGATATTTTTTAAGAAGATATATCATTGGGTACTATGTTTTCTGAATATGCAAATGATATTTTAGTATTCATAAAATAAGACATTTCTGAAGTATGTGAAATCTTTTCAGCATTAAAGCTTTTTATTGTAAGTTTCCTTCCTTCTAGTAATACAATTCCTGCAGTCGACTGGTCCTGATGATGCTTGTAAATTAAGATAGACATGATAAAGCTCAAATTTTTACGTCACTTTAATATGATGATGGACGTGGTGTAGAAGAGAAAGGATTTAATGAACCACAAGGGGCACCAACATCTTTATTATCCAAGAACTGGGGTTTACCAAAATAATTTCGACAACGTGCAAAAAAATAATTCTAACACACACATTGAACATACGATGAAGAAGAACTAATATTGTGGTGACTATCTATCATATTCAGGATGAGAATAGGCCATTGTCTGACAGGAAGTCATATTATTAAATACATATCGAGGAGAGCCCTACATGCTCGCACATAAATATTATATATTCCGCTCATTCAACATGTTTCACGTTCTTAATTATTGATTTATTTACAGTTTACATATCTAAATTTCTTATCCGAAAACATTGAAAAATTAATACTACAGTTGTTTTCCTCGCATATTTACAGTCCCTTATTAAAATATGACACAAGTTTAATTAAAATATGATACAACTTCGATGAAGGGATGAAAACATTAATTAAAAAATGAGTGCAAACCTAGATATTAAAGAGCGAAGTAATCTCTATATATTATAGTAACAACTTTAATATGAGAGTTAAATGTGGAACAAAACTGAAAAAACCGAAAAAATTATGAAATGCGTGCACAAAAATATGTAGGGTGAAAATTTATTACAAAATACGAAATTAACTGATTAGTGCTCAGTGTGGACTTCTGATGTTTTAAAGTAAAATGAAAAAAAGTACTCTAAGATGGTTTGGGCACGTAGAACGAATGTAAAAATACTAACAAAACAAATATACAGTACAAACGTGAGTAGAAGGCGTGGTAGAGGAAGACGAAGGAAAATATTGTTGGATCAAGTGTACATTTTGAAAGAACGAAATGGAAATAGTTAGAGAAACTGTAGGAGCTGTATGAGAAGGTGTATGGTTATATGAGAGGCGAAATATGTGTGCCGCGATATAAAAGTCTGTCGCAAATATATTCTCTGTTTACTCGCACAGGGAGACGGCATGTGGGTTCCTAATATTAATATTTTTTTTCTGATATTATGTAATTTAATGTTAATGGCCTTAAAAAACTTTATATAGTCAGATTATTTCTACATATAGTTTAAACAAATAATTCGAAAACGAAACTCATAGACTCAATAAAATTAAAGTAGTTTAATGTTAGTTGCTAACTTTTACCTTTCGAGTATCTGCTACGGATAAATATTGCGATTAAATTTGTAAATTGGAATTTCTGCCATGACCACTGGGCGACAGAAGACAATAGTCGAGACCCGTACGTAATGAAGTTGGGACAAGAGTCAAGCCAAATCACGAAAATACACATTTCGGTCAGTGCTTTCTAATTGCATTAATAGAGTTTTCACCTAGTTTGACCTTTTTTCATCTCTGGGTACTTTCAAATAAGTGCCTCTCTATTTTTAAAGACTTTTAATACATTATTTCAATATTACTTTCCCCTGACAAGGCGCGAAGGGACTTTTTTTATATAAAGTTTTTAAATTGAGATATTAGTAGATGGTCTCCGAAACATGGTGGAATATTTATATGGATTTATGTTAGAAGGAACTACAGTGGTTATTGAGTGGCATACAAATATCGAATGAGAATCTATGTGAATTGATGTATGCTGTTGACATGGTAGTATCAGCGAAGAATGAGGATGATTTACAAAGTCTGAGAAGAAAAGTGTATCAGGGATGTGAAGAGAAAGATCTAATAATTGATGTTGGGATTCCTCAATCATGGTGATGAAAAATGAAAAGTAAATGAGATATACGGGCGAGTAATGAAAGATTAGAGCATTTTGAAGAATTCTGCTACTAAGGTAGTATTTTTATAGATATTAGTAGAGTTAAAAGGAATATGGAGCGGTGTGAAGCGATAGAAAACCAATTCAATCAGACACTAAACCATATACACTCGAATCGTCCAGTATCAAAATCTGCTAAGATGATGACGAAATACTAACAAAACAAACATACTGTGTAAATATGAGTCAAATGCACAGTAGAAGAATACCAAAAAAATATGGTTGGATCAAGCGAATGATATTTTTAAAGTAGAAAAAGTAAGAAGTAAGAGAAATCGTAGGATTTCTTGAATCTTCGAAAAGACTATAGTTTCACTTTGTGGTGCAATTTACTATTCGTTCGATATTAATCGTGGTTTGAGAATTCTACATATAAACCGAGGGGGATTACATCTTGACAATTTGGAAATTCTCGAGATTAAAAAATCTATAAAATTAAGTCTAAATATCATCAATAACCAAACTCATTTTCATAATAGCCCTCTGCTTAATATGTTTCCAATTTAAAATCCTCCCCTGTCTTAAAGATTCACATTCACTTTCACATTTTTTCCCCGCCCCATTCACCATTGTATTACATCTCTCTCCACTGCACTCCCCCTGCCTCACCTCTTTTATATTAGGTTATTTACAGTTGTACAGAATATATTTTAGCAACTTAGTTTATATTCACCTGACGAAGAAGACGGTGGTCTTCGAAACTAGTTGTGAACCTAAATTAAACCTGTGGTGAACACAAAAATAAAAAATAAGTTTTTTATTTACTTATTTTTTCCTTTTATGTGAAATCGTAGGAGTTTATTGGATGTGGAAGAGGCGAAATATGTGAGTCGATATAGAAAAGTCTGGCGTTTTCTCCTATCTGCCTACTCCTAGAGGAAAACGTCTTGATAGTATACATGTATGTGTATATAAATTGATGTAATCAGTGTGTTGAAAGAATAGTAAAGTGAATTGGAATTAATTTTAGTCACAATTTAAAAATCTTATATTTACAGGCAAATATTACCGTATATATACAGGCAAATATTACCTTATATTTACAGGCCAATATTACCTTATATTTACAGGTAAATATTACCTTACATTTACAGGCAAATGAGTCCAAGAGTTTAAATTTAAAAAAATATAAAACATTTTTTACTTGGGATCAATTTTCAAAACAACATTTCAATGGTTTTATTTATAACAGTCTAAGTAAAAAAACAATTATAAAGTCATGAAAAAGCGAAATTAGTGTGTCGAGATAAGAAAGTCTGGCGCTATGTCCTCCCTGCTTTCCCCAAAAGGAATGCAGATATTTTAAGTAAGTTAACTTAATCATAGGAGCTGTATGAGATGTTTTATGGGTGTGAAAGAGGCGAAATAAATGTGTCGAGATAGTAATCTATCCTCTCTGTTAACCTCAGCAAGGATGCAACGTGATGGTATGTATGTATTTAATCCTCAACTGACTTTTGGACAGATGTTTTCATTAAAGTATTCATGATGACCTCCGTGGCCTAGTTGATAAGATGCATGTATCACAGTCCAGAGGTCGCGGGTTCAAATCCCACTGGAACTCTGTGGTTTTTAAAGGATTCTTGTCTTGTTTTCACTTAAGATTTTAACATATTTCTGGTTGGTTGAAAGAGATTGCTACATAGCAATAAGCCTGCCAGGTTATAAATAATAATATATTATAATACAAGTCGGTCATTGATCTATCATAAGAATCTCTCAAGATAGTTGCAAAGGTTTGCCTCAGAGCAATCGGATCAGATGTAGCATATTATAATGAAGTATTAACGAAGAATTAATATAATATATGAGTAATAGTATGCTAATATCGTATCCAGAAAAGGTCTGATTAGCCTGCTACAAAGGGCACAGGGAGTCGTAGCTCATGAAGCGTGATGGCGTCTTCTGATTCACCCCCCTCGGGGCAGTGAGTAATCCCAAACGGAGGCGATATCTCATTACAAAATATTCCGACTGTTTTAATTATGGAAATTTCGTGTCTTTTCAATTGTTAATTACGTAATATATTTTACTAATTACCATTTAACGAACTTTAATGCGCGGCGATACCTTTTGTAAATTCAAAATCTTGTACTAATTGTTGATTCTAATAGTGAAATATTTTTTTATTCATTATCTAAACATCATCATCTATATCACCACTATGCCATATCCCTATTGGGGTAGGTAGATATAATAGATCTCCATTTAATTGTATACTTGAGTATATACTTCTCTTCTGCCACTTCCATACACTTTGTCAGAAATATTTTCTTGTTATTATTATTATTAATAATAAACAACTTATTTAACACAGTTTAGAGCAGTGTTTCCCAACGTGGGGCCCACGCCCCACAGGGGGGTAATTTGATTTTTAAGGGGGGCAATTCGAAAATTGACTCGATCAGAGTTTAGTCGTATTTTAATCGCTTTGTCGCGTCATCGTTACGTAGGGGGGGCATAAGAATTTTAGAAAGGCTTAGGTGGGGCATAGCACAAAAAAACGTTAGGAAACACTAGTTTAGAGGGACTCTCTTCAAGGGTGCTCTAACTTGGAATTTAAACCCACTATTTTTGACAGATTAAAAATATTACGAAAAAAATAAAGTTTCTTTGTAAAGATAGGAAGATAATAGCTGTGGTCTTTATATTAAGAACTTTATCGTATTTATTGTGTTAAGAAAAACATATCTGATAAAAAAAACCGCGAAAAGTTTACCAAGGGAAGACCAACTACTAAAAAACATTTTTAGATCTTCCGACATGTTATAGTTACATGTTTGGCTTTAGGTTAAGTAAATGTTAATAATAAGATAAATAATGATGAGATTTTTTAAAAAACTTCGTCTTCAAATGCTTCTTAAAACTACACACACCACCCATATCTCTAACACTTTGAGGCAAAGATCAATCCAATCGGAATATTATAAAGATGTTTTATAATTCCCATTTTTAGAGTTCAATTTATTTAGTCATGGCACGTGTTTTTAGGTCCATCCAAACATATCTTACCTTGTAACATATAGTACCTTACAAATTATATTTTTTAATATTTCATTTTTATTTGTTTCTATTTATGGTATGCATTGTCGATTCTATCTCAACTTTTCCCCACTTTTCTTTTTTCCATCTTAAGCACCGTCTTGAAATTCGTGTTCTTTGTTAATGTCCTAATTCCTCATTCTGTCATTTATTATTTAATCACTAATATTATATAAAGTAATTCTAAAACCTCTTATACTCGTGCAGGACCGCTAAATCACATGCAAATGTTATAAGACGCACTCCCAAACTATTTAGCAAATATCATATTACATCCATTCATTTGCCGACCCATGTCCAATCAATAAAGCTCTTAAGCCATGGGATGAAAGGATGACATTAATACGATGGTTTTTAAATACTTCTTTCATATTTCTTTTAATTTCTGATATCTAACAAAATACCTCTGTAAGGAAAATGATTTTTATAAAGATGTTTTTTCTATTTATCATTTGCTAAAAATTCTTAAAACCTACACACAAGTATAGTGATATTTCGATTTATTCTTGATATGGTACCATTCAACAAATCCTAATTTGGGATGCGAGCATGTAAAAGAGCGTGACATATACTGTCTTTGAACCCACTAAATTAGTATTTGAATTAAAAACCACTGGACTTTGCATGTACAATAACTTACAATTCGTCATCGTATTCGTAGTAAATACTACTACACTTTGAGACGCAATAACACTAGCACATTTCTAAAATATGCGAGTATTGTTACTAGAAAAGTATAAAGTCAGATTGGGCTAGACTTGTGCGAATTTTGTTGTCTCTTCACATACGGGTTAGTATTGCCAACATGCGCGAATACGAACCGCAAATTTTTAGTTTTTAATATAAAATTGCAATTAATGGAGCTGAAGATCTTGGTGTGTCTCGGCCACACTCTTCAATTTGTCCGAATAATATATTTGTACATGTTGTAGGGTACCACACGAATGAAGGGATTAATTAATAAATTTCACTTGGCAATATTGGTTAATGTTTTTAATTTATTTTTTTATCCACTTTGCACGGATTTCTCCTGTTACACAAAGAGGGTCTGCTCCTAGCGTTAGCTTAAAAGATGAAAAGATATATCAATCTAAATGACATATTATCAATCTAAATGTAAGGTAAATAGTTTGTTATCAAACGATAATATTTAAGACATCATTTTTACACTCACCAAATAAAAATATATATTTTAAGATTCCCACATGTCTACTTTAAAGTTAATTTATTTCAATATTTGGGTATTTCTGAAGCTATGAACAATACTCCATAATATTCAAGGTTTGTTTTTTATTGATTTTTATCGATGATAGTGTATTTTTATTCATTATAATGTGTTTACATTTTAATTGCTAGTCATATTATTATTGTGTAATAATACCTTATGAATTCGTTTTCTCAAGTACAATTTCAACTAGATCGGTCTTTGTCTGCCTCAGTGTTAAGATATGGGTGGCATGTGCAGTTTTAGGAAGCACTTGAAGACAACCCTTTTTGAGAAATCTTAAAATGTATTATTACTACATAATATATGAACACTACACACATCCACTACACTCCACCTTATGTATTTATTTATTTATTTAACACTTTTATTGCAAATATAAACTGGCGGGCTTTTTGTCAGGCGGCAATGTCTTCCAACCAACCAGACAAAAGTAAATGAAGCAAGTTATATAGTCTCATAAATTATTTAAATGACTATCCATCCTCGCGAAATCCATAAATACATACGTGAGCATATGCCCACGAACCGCACAGCACTTCAAATTTAGGCAACGAATATTCTTATTTTAAATCCCTCATTTCACATGTGTATTGATGTGTATTGAATGCACAGCATCGGAACGTACGGATTTTTTTAGCACATTAAGGGAAAGGTTAAACCAGCCATATCAAATGTATTAAAAAAGCAGTTATTTTGACTCCTATCTTTAAATTGATAAACATATCTAAAAACGTAAATTCATGGAAATTTATTGCTTTTCCCCTTCGGACAAAAAAAAGCCACAAAAGGTTTTTTTCTAAAAAGTGTTAGTTTGAGAAATTATTTCATACTCTCAAATTTAATTCATAATGTGAAGAACAATGACTTCATTTTTCATAAATAGAAATCTATTTTGAGAGTTTCCCTGTTGTAATATAATCTCAAACAGCTGATTTAAAAATAGTCACATCTCTCGTTTGCTAATATATCTGATAAACTTGTTTGTGTTTTACACAAGGATATTCTCGTTTATTGAATTAGTCCATACAAGGCTGATAAAAGTGTATACAAAATATACACCGACGCACGGTGGATTCGCAGGCAATACATCAAATTCCTAATGAGCCATACATCTTCGTACATATTATGTCACTGCCTTATTTGCGCTGGAACGAATCACTTAAGATAAAACTGTCTCGAACGTTACATGGGGAAACAATGGGCATGCGACGGAAAACGTAT
The DNA here is from genome assembly GCA_949825065.1 of Odontocerum albicorne. Classification (NCBI taxonomy): domain Eukaryota; kingdom Metazoa; phylum Arthropoda; class Insecta; order Trichoptera; family Odontoceridae; genus Odontocerum; species Odontocerum albicorne. The sequence continues at coordinate 9,962,032 of OX463844.1, forward strand.
CGCTGCGCTAGATCCAAGAGGAGGTAAGGAAGTAATGTATTCGGGAGGGGATTATAAGGGAATATTATCATAAGGCTAATCAAATTATCATGATATGCGCTGGAAGGGTGACGAGAATAGTGACCGAAATGGCATAAAAACATTCGTCATTTATTCCGTCAGATTGTGAGAAAAAATATATTAATATATTATACATTCAATCACACATTCAAACATATTATTATACATTCAAACAATTAATATATTATACATTCATACATAATACATATTATACTACCACGCTATTTTCCTATCGGGGTAGGCAGAGAGGACAGATAGTAAATTTTTTTCAATCTCGACACATACCTTTCGCCTCGTCCATACCCATACACCTTGTCATACAACTCCTACGAGTTCTCTGAGTTTCTTTCAAAATAGAATTAACTGGATCCATCCATATTTTTCTTGGCTCACGCTTTTCACTCACATTTGCAATATATATTTGTTTTGTTAGCCTTTCATCATTTGTTCGTTCCAAGTACCCAAACCATCCCTGAGTGGTCTTGTTCGTCTTACTCAATACATTAGTCTTAAATTTACATTCGTCCCTAATCCTCTTTACTCTGTTGTAAGTTATCAATCACCCCAGGTATTTTTTTCAGTATACGCAATTCAACAGCAGAAAGACCAAAGAGAGTATATTTGGAAGAAGTGTATGATATTTTGAAAAACGGAAATGTAAAGTCAGAAAAATCGTAAGATCTGTTTGAGAAAGAGTTTATAATGTAGATGTGAAACATGCGTGTCACGATAGAAAAGTGTGTCGCCCTCTTATATCTACCTACTCTGACAGGGAGACGGCGTAATGGTATATATGTACTCGTATGTATGTAAGACAATGTTGTTTCTCGGCCACTAATTTCAACATATCTACGAGTACATCACCAATTTGGATATGTTGAGGAGTACCATACGAATAAACAATAAAATTAATTTGCCCTGAAATGGGATAACGTGTAGTGCCGAGCTGTAGACCGACCAGAGTGTGAAGGAGTATTGGAGTAGGTATCTCTATATTCCTGATAAAATGGTGTTGACTATATTTTTTTTATTTAACCCCTTGCCATTTTGACCGCCATATTAAGCCTTTGCTCAGTATACAACTATTGAAATAATTTCAATCTGAGAATAGGAACGAACTCAAGCGCTATCGAAAGGGATATTAATCATGCCTGGAGGTGAAAGGGTCTCATTAATAAGCCCTTCTTTCGGCGACACTATGTAGAAAATTCCTTGTATCTTTAGAACCCTCTTATTTCATTGAAAGAGTATAAAAAAATATTTTGTTGCATTCTCCAGCATACGTGTATAATTTAGTAGATTAAATTTACATTTTATACGTGGACGAAGTTCATGGAAACAACATCTGGTTGTGAAATGGGACGGAGGATGCACGCGTGAAATGTTGGGTGGCTAATTAGATATGTATTTATTTAAAAAGTTAACCAAACGATACGACAAATGCATATAGTATGTACACACGTCGTTTAAAATAAGTTTCGGATGAATGAGTTGGAAAAATGTGGCCTTTAAGTGGTGCATTCAGACATACCTTTATAAATTATTAAATTCATTTTACCCAAATTGAATAAAAACTTGTTTCAAGATGTTTAATACATTTGTTTAAAACTGCCTTTTTTATTGTAAATGTACAAAAATATTGACGACCTCAGTGACCTACGATTAATTACACATATACGATAGCCAACCCTCGTGGTTGAATATGTTTGATATCCATCTTGTTGTGGATGGAGATGCTTGTACTTGTATTGGGACATCGTGTGCAAGCTGTATCAATGCAATAAGCACATAGTCTTGTCACATCAAACCTAAATTTACGATAGCAAGTAGATCAAAGTTCAAAGACGATTGGCAGGTTTAATCTGGTGTAGTATTATGCCATAAAATGTTATTACTAGTAGCATATAAACTACGAAAATACATAAATTCAGATGTAAAATAGTCGAAGAGTAAACCCAGTCCGGAAGCGAATATATCAGGATCGAACCACGGACGCCCTCTAGTTTAACATATGGTAAATGCTAACAGTAAGACTATGGTAGCCAACACTACCATATGTATTGGCTGGTAAATAATACTTATTTAGCGGAATGCTTTAGTGGTACGTCGTGATGATTATGATTGTTGTTTGGTATTTAAATAAAATACCTCGATTAGCAATGCGGAAAGTGAGAGTGAATAATCAATGAATAGTAAACAGCGATGAATGGTCAAGTGAATAATAATAAGTGATCTTTATTTATCGATAAGTAGGTATATATATACAATTTCAGAACGGGGCGCGTGAATGCGTCCGCAATATATTTTTATCTCACTCCTGTGCGTGCAGAGGTGGTCGCAGACGTTGCTAATAATGTAGTGGGTAGAATATTTATTGGCGAAACGGCGAGACGGCGTGATGTGTTCTCTTTCTACTGTGTCGTAAATAGTATTTGCGGGTACACAATATTAATGTTCTGGTATGCGACCTTTGGGCATGTCCGAAGGTTGGTTTGTCGGTCATTGACCGTGCGTGTTGACAATATTCAGGGACGATGGTATTCCCTACACCTACAATGGCCACATCCTTCCATCCTTACGCTCAACTTATTTCATTTTTAGCAATATTTTAAATATATTAATAATAGTGGGTTCGATTTCCGAGGGACCCTAGTCTGAAAAAGCTAATCAATGTTTAACTTTAATATATGAACAGTTATGGTATATTTTGTATGAGAGTTGAATGATAAATATAATGGAGATTGAAGTGAAATACTATGTGAGTTATTAGTTGTTTTGTTGAATGGAACGAGTAAAGTGTTGTTGATCATGAATGGGTAGTTGAAGAGGTGATTATGAATGGATAGTTGAAGAAGTGATCATAGTGTGAGCAGCTCCCTTAACACTCAATTAGCAGTATTCTTTATTGGTAAGGTAAAAAAAGTCTCACATACCATACTTATATATATGACTTAGAATGTTCACTTAATTAATTGAATGGTTAATAATTTACAATCCTGTAATTAATCGTAGTACACTGAATTGTGATCTGGACACAAAATATTTGTTCAGTATTTTGAGAAGTGCAAACTGCTGTAGCATCGAAATTCTGGTATCACGTGCTTACCTGCGTTAGTATGGACACGTAACTTTCATACCTGAATACAGAACTCCAAGAAATATCCTCTTTGGTGAGCTGACAGAAGGTAGAAGAAGAAATAACGGTAAGGAGCATATGAGATATAAAGACATACTGCATGAGACGCTTTAAATCATTAATACACAGAATAAGTACGAGCAAACAGCAGCAGATAGAGTCAAATGGCGTAGAACTGTTGCTTGTTATCAGGGATCCAATGGAGAAAGAAAACAAGTACTGAAGATCCATGTCCTTTATGTAACAGGATATACCTACCATAATTTAGGTTACATAGTTATCTCCAATAGCACCAACGTTAATTACGCTGATTCCCAAATGTATATTATGTATTCTATTATACTCCTCACAGGCAATGGGCATACACTTTTTTGGGAAATAAAAAAGGATATTACAAATAATTAGTTCCTTATTATTCCCTTGAAAATTGCCAAAGTTGGATATTCAATATCTTAGCTCTAAATAGTCGATATGATGGTTTCGCATTCAAATAAAATGTACAAAAGAACAGACGTTAACGATTTTGAATGGATTTGCACAATATTAAGTATATTGCGTGCATATTTTGTATTATATAGACTCATAAGATAGGAATACATATTCAGTTGGCAGTAGGATATTACTCAACCACCCCCCCCCCCCCCTGCCGCGCTCTATCGTAAAACGTTTCAAGGTATCCATCACTTAAGCGAAATTATCGAAACATTTAAAGCGCACCATCAAAAATTTAATTTTCTTGCATTTGTATCCAAAACGTATAAGAGAAACATCTAACATCATTTTTGCATGGTGGTAAAATTTATTTGTTCTCAAGCATAAAATTTAATCACGAAGGGACTTCCCTCTAGAGGGGTGCAATCCATCTCTGAGCCCAAATCCGTTTCTGCTGAATTAATTGGTTTAATAAACTGATTCGGTCCAAACAGAAATGTATACAAAGACATTTTGATACTCCAACCGAAGAACCATTTGTCCCAAGAATGGGTGAAACTTAATGGTATACAATAAACCCTGGCACGAGCCTTGAGTTTTGGGGAGGTCCGATATAAATTTTTACCCGACCTTGTAGAACCCAATTATGAACCGCACGTAGACAAAAAGGTTTTGATTATTTGAATAAATGTTTATGAAATGTCCCCTTTTTCTGGGCAAAGAATAATTTGACTTTTTATAATGTTTCATCAGACGTGAAAATTTTCTAATCAAATCTCTCATACATTTTAAATGTTTTACTCGTATCAAATTCTGGTTACGATGGAGAAAAACTTTTTTTTATTTATTTAATATTTTCATGTTAATATATCTAGCGGATTTCTTGCTTTAAATGATTTTTAGAATCGAAAATCTACTTTTGACGAATAACCATGTGTCTACTAAAACTTATGAATCGATCATCTTTGCCAATCCGCCATCAATATAATCATAAATCTAGAATACAGACAGAATATCATCGAACAACCGAATTCAACGATTTGGAGGTAACTTTTGATGAGGTCTCACATTTGTTAAACATAATATTATGTTAAACATGTATCGCCACTGGCATCGGAATGTTAAAAACTTTTAAATTTCATAATTAAAATATCTCGAGAATTTGATAGCACCGATATCCTGCGAAATTTGTAAAGTTATTTACTTTGTTTTAAACTAAAACATGCTTCGGAAGTTTGGGCTTCCCACCAAGTATACTGAAATAAACACAAAAAAGTGTCTGAGATATTTACGGTATAGAATGGAGTCATCATCTAAAATGTGCACAATATATCGAACTGTTGATGGTATACAATTATAAAAGCCTTAAAACAATAAGACAAGAGCTATTATTATTAAAAGTATTGCAATACAATTTCACAACCGGGTAAGTTACAACCGGGCAAGTCACAACCGGGGAAGTCACAACCGGGCAAGTCACAACTGGGGAAGTCACAACCGGGCAAGAAATTATTTTCTAATCTTGGTACCAACTTATAGAACCAATGTGATGGCAAAATCTTCAGTGACGCGCGGTTTAGAAATATGAAACCAATTGAGTGATACAGTGGATACATTCAGGGTACTACCTGACACTTTAAGAAGAATCATCCTTAGTAGTCTTCCACATGAATAAAAAACCCACATTAAATAACTTATTTGATGAAAATGCTCAGCGTCTATCCGATCACATCATAGACTTGGGCTCCACTCAAGCAAAGATTATCTCTTAGCGTTTCCAGTTCATCGCTCTTCTTCATGTCGTGATTTACCATCCACGCTGTTAGAATCTGGAACCAGCTACCAGCTGATGTAAGACGTGCACCCTCATTAGATTCCTTCAAAGCACAACTTAAAAAACATAATATCACTATTCAATGACAGCGTGTCTTTCCCCATCCTATTTTTCATTATCTATCCCTCCCCTTCCCAAATAATTGGTAATATTTTAAAAATATATCATGTTTTTTTTTTAAATTATAGCATACAATTTTTTTATTTGTAATTTCATTCTTATACTTTACTCCTATTTTCTAATCATTTGTTGTGGGTATTTTGAAACCTTTATAGCCTCTCAACCAGCAATCGGTCCAACTAGTGGAACTCCTGTCTGATTGGGCATAAGAATGGAGAAATCCATGTAATATGGAGAGTTAAAAAATATTATACATGTATAATATTATGTGAAAACGCTCGTTATAAACTCTCTCTTCGGTTACAGTGTGTTAAGAAAGTTTATGGTTTTTAATTAATTAAACTTACTATTCATATTTGATAAACGTGGTATTATTCTATAGAATGAACTTAACTCTGATTGCGCTTTTAGAAGATATTTTGTATTATCAATATATATATAAACAATTTATAATTCCTTATTGGCTGGAAACACTCAAATTTTGGTGATATCCATGGCCGTGTATTTTTAACAAAGTTTATGAAAACAACATAACGACCTCCATAGCTTAGTTGGTAAGACATCTGTGTCCCAGCCCGAGGGTTGCAATTCCCATTAGAACCCTAGTATTATGTTATGACTCCTGTAATGAACATTTTTCACTTGTATGGTACACTCCATCAGATGGAGGTTCAAAACCTCTGCTCACCAATATCATTCTTTCTCCTCTCTTTTTTTCTGCAAAACACCGATTCGGATTGGACCTACATTTGTTTATACAATTATATATTTTATTGAAAAGTAATGTTACGCATTAATTTCAATTAAAGTGATTACAAACTATGACACGATTACTATATGTGACTATCAATTTGCACCATCATTCTCGTCTTAGTCCGCACCCATTTCATTTCCCCATTAATATATTATAAAACAACAAATTTAGTGAGAATCGCAAGTGATCATCTCCTACGCTGAACACCATCAGTTGTGGTGAGCTGTTGATTTGGTAGTGGATGAAATTGATTAATAGACTGCCAAATGAACTCGTGTGGATTTAAACCACAAAACTACGCATGAAACCCCACACAGATTTGATAATGATGACTATTCTATTTGAACACCTAAAAAAAAGTTTCTGAACAGATTATCCATATTTAAAAAAATCATCACGTGTCCCTTGTGGAGAAGGTCGAAAGAACTGATTTCAATGATTTCCTATCCAAACACATCTTTTTTATCCATATATCTCATCATTAATATTTCTCTCTCTTTACCTTTTCTAAACTAATTCCACTTAATCTAAACACGTTTTCCACGGTCTAACTCTTCCACGTATACCTTGTACTTCTCATTTGTGAACTCACTTATTCATTATTTCGCAATTCATTATTTCCTCATATTCAAACATATTAACGCTCTTTTCTTCATTTTATTCAAAACATCCATTTTATGTCTTCATTTCCCTTTTCTCATACATTGAAATTCCGCATTTTTTATCTTATTGTACGAGTCTCCACACTGTTAATCTAAGTATTATTTATTATCATTATTCTGCTAAGTGGAAACGTGGCAATTATTATAAATAAAAAATCTTATAAACACTTTTCATCAGAGTTTTATTGTGTTATATGTTCGTTGTTTGCGATACATGGTGGATTTATTGCCATGCGACAATCTCTTCCAAACAGCTCAAAACGTATTTTAATAAAACTAGAGTGAAAACGTGTGTGGAACCCTTTTGAAAAATCTGGATACCAACAGAAATCGAACCCGCAAGCCCCAGCTTGAAAGACATGCGTCTTACCCACTAGGATACGGATGTTGACAGTGTAGTGTAAAATGAGAAAATAATTTGCTTTGACACGAGCAATAGTTTTACAAATTAATATTTAAACTATGATTAAAAAAGACTTCGCTTTTTTTCTATTTTCTTTTGATTTCACTATTTCAGATTGAGAGCTACTGATTTGAATAAATACTCCGTTTGGAACTTCTGACTTAGAATCTATAGCTAGATAATAATTAGAGTCAATTTCAGTCAATTGTTTATGAATACACGTCAATAAAGCTGGAGTGCCATGATGTATTGGAAATATGTGACCCTAGCACATTCTGACATCGTATTAATCATTCAAAAATAATTCACGTCGTGTCATCTGTCAAATCAAGTGTAATAATAAATTATCAAGTCTTCTTTGTACATCTTGTATGTATACATTATATAATGTAATGTAGTCTCCACCAAGTACTTACTACAATTTACCAGTGCATTGTGTTTCAATTTAGTACAACGTAGCTAGTTTATTACCCAATGATAATCTCTTCCAGCCAACCAGTAAGTTGTTTAATACATCTACATAGAAAATCAGACTTATAATCTTTTAAGGGTACTGACAAAAATCGAACACGCAACCCTCGAGTTGTAAAAGAGGTATCTTTATCAATAGGGATACAGAAATCCTCATCGATGGAAATAATGGAGACGGTTAATGAAAGATAATAAGAAAAGTAAGACGTATAAGAAATAAAGCATGTAAGATATGGTTTATAAATGTAAACGAGAGCAACAAATAGTGTAACCATGGAAAGAAATATTTATTTATTTATTCAAAATCACAATAGTGACATAGTCCAATGATATTGGAATTTACATCAGCCAAAAATAGCTTACATATTTTAAAAAGTCACTTAAATAAGTTGACGAGTGCTTTCCAAAATCTCCAGTCTTAGAAGAAAATTTTCCTTTACCTTTGAAAACGGGACATGATATATGTCAATATCCGAAGCAGTCCACGGTTAAAGCCCTTCCAACAAGGATAGCGGCTGAAAGACTCGTTCTTACGTGTGTGATTGAGAACAATTTCAGAGTTTAGTGCTTTTATTAGGAACATTTAATGCTAATCTTTATAATAATGCTGGACAGCTCATCTCTCTTTGATCGAGCTTGACAGCGTATACCAGGAGCCGAAGATTTTTTCGTACGCGCGAAGAATTTTATGATGATGAATTTTAATTTCAAGTGATGAATAAAATAAACCCATGGATGGACACCAAACTTCATTAATAAACACTCAGAGATATCACAGATACTTTTCTATACCTTTTCTGAGAGGAGTTAGGTCGTCTCCAAATGCTAGCATTGCTTTTCAGAATGCTGTGAATCAATGAATTAAACAGCGTTTTAAGCACGGTTCGGCTTTAAAATAACTTAGAAATATATGAAGATTTGTTCTCTATGTCAACGCTAAAAGAAGCATGGCATGATGATATGTATTAGGTCCTTACATATGAAATTGGCGTTTTGTTTGGGAGGAACATAAAGTTGATTTTTTTTTTAATACAATATATTTATTTAATCAAAGTATGTACCATTGCTATCTATGCACTTTTGCCATCTCATAGGTAGTTCATCGATCCCTTTACTAAAAAATCCATTCGGACGGGAATCAATAAAATCTTTGAAGTCGGTTTGGACTGCCCCATCGGAGTTGAATTTTTTCCCTTGCAAGAAGTTATCCAAATTTCGAAAAAAATAGTAATCTGTTGGGGCAAGGTCCGGAGAGTACGGTGGATGTCTTAGACATTCCAATTGAAGCTCTTCTAATTTGGTAGCCGTCTGTTGTGCAGTGTGTGGTCTAGCGTTATCATGAAGCAGCAGTGGCCTAGAGCGATTAACCAGCCTCGGTTATTTAGCAGCTAGCTTTTCCATCATGGTTTGCAGTTGCTGACAATAGACATCTGCCGTAATCGTCTGGCCAGATTTAAGAAAGCTGTAGTGAACGACACCAGCACTAGTCCACCAAACGCTCACAAGTAACTTTTTTGGAGTCAATTTTCGCTTGGGGCATGGTTTGGCTGGTTCGGCAGGGTTCAGCCATTGCGATGAGCGCTTCCGATTATCATACAGGATCCACTTTTCATCACAGGTAATGATTCGATTCAAAATCCCTTCATTATTGTGCCGGTTGAGTAATGCAACGCAGCAGTCAACGCGCGTTTATTGATTTGCTTCACTCAATTCGTGAGGTACCCACCTTTCAAGCTTTTTCCCCTTCCCAATTTGCTTCAAGTGGATTAAAACAGTTTTATCACTAACACCGCAGCCTGCAGCTAACTCGGACGTGGTTTGCGATGGATCCGCTTCCACAATAGCCTTCAATTCTTCATTATCAACTTTGGTCTCCGGCCGTCCACGGGGCTTGTTCTGAGGGTCGAAATTTCCAGAACGAAAACGTTGGAACCAAAAACGCACTGTGTTTTCTTTTGCGGCACCGTCGCCATACACATCATTAATCCTTCGAGCCGTTTCTGCAGCACTGGTGCCACGGTGGAACTCGTACTCGTAAATAACGCGATATTTCAAGTTTTCCATTTTGTAAACTGAGTGACGCAAAGAAAAAAAATAATTGAGGAAAAAACAAATGAATTATAATTTTCGAAACACAAATACTTGAGTAAATAGCTGTATAAATTTTAATTTGGAATTCCTAACCAAAGAGAAGATATTTGAGATCAAAGTTGCCAGTACGGCAAAACGCCAATTTCTTATGTAAGGACCTAATATGTATACTCATGAATATATTCGGACTCTTATATTCTTCCCTTTCATAAGTTGATCTCCGTCCAGGGTAAAACGTATCCATCATATGACGTAGGGCATTTGGCGACTCTTATAACTAGTTGAACGGACGATTGTCTTCTAGCCCGAAAATTATGGGTTCAATTCTCGTTGGAATCTTATATATTTTAAAAAAGGTTCTCATATTATTTTAACGTAAAGCCTTTTAACATATTTCTGGTTGATTATAAGAGGTTAACACGAGGTACTAAACCTGTCAGGTTGTAATTATGGTATGTCAGAAAGCGTGCAATTTAGAGTTAAAACAAAAAACAATATCTTAAAAATTTTTTTTTTTGAGTACCAACATATATCCATACCAAGTCCATAAAAAAAATTATATTTTGGTCGACAGACAATAAACCTCAATTTTATTCTATCCTCTGTCAATATCAGTGGGTTCGAATTTCAAGTAAGAGCGCCTTTGAGGAGAGTCTGGTATCTAAACGGCACTGTATAAAATGTTATTTTATTAAAATTGCTATCCTGGCACACACATTTCGCTTCTCCCTTACCTATACACCTCGACATTCAAAATTCATATTATAAAGGCTTTTATAACATGAATTCTATCATCTTTCAGCATTTAATTCAGTTAATAATGCCACGTATTTTTAAGTCTTCAGCGTAGTAAAAAGTTAAACTTTTATGCATTTCATAATCTTGAAACTACGAGTACATCATGTCTACTCACGATATATTGCATGAAAGTTGCGATACCTCATAAACACACATTTCTTTACAGCATATCTTAACTAATGTTCACTTCAGGAAAACGTTCATCTTCATGAAGGATTTTTTTAAGAAATAGTTTTTGTCATTCAGGAAAGAGTTCTAGTTATTCAGGAATATTTGAAGAAAGAGTTCATCTTCATTTAAGAAACATTTACCAAAGAAAATAATAACGTTTCGTAAATATCGTCTTATTCGAGAATGAAACGGTCTTTAGTTTTCAATGATGTGGGATTTAATGTACAATTTATAGAAAGTGAACCGAAAATGAAATAACTTTTAATAAAAAATATTTTATCGGCTATTACGTGAAGCAAGTGTCGAGGTTGTGAAATTCATATGGCAATTTCTGTCAAAAATGCCGTGATATCAGTATGATTGAATATTAATCATTTCGCTGCTGTAATATTTCATTCCGAAATTGCACACCGAATCGCTCACGACAAGATCTTATCAAACCCGGTTCACATTAAATTTACTTGATGTTTTAAAACTGTGTAGACGTAAATACGCTATAAAATATGCTTGCGTTCTTTTACATACTCGTATGTTTCCCAACATAATATATTACATAATATAATGGACGGATATAAGCACAAAATACAGAAGAAATATAATGACAAGTTGTGTACAATAAAGAGTTTTTAAGATGCAATTAAACCTGCATCTTATTAATTATTATGCTCTTTATAAAACAATCGTTATCATTGGATATTATCTTGCAAACGAATTGACCGCACTGCAGAAATAATGATTCGTCTCCATTTCACACAATCAATAACATTTCCACTACGTGTTGGTTGCATACTTTACCAAATTTGTCTATGTATTTAATATTATGTATATATCATCATATTTATATATGTATTTAATCGTTTATAATTTCTCATAATCATTCATAAAATCAAAACAATTACCACAAACCTATCCTTTCCCGATTCCCAAAAAGATCCAAAAATTTCCAATAAATATCTTAACAGTCAGAACTTATCCGATGAAGGAGTAGGGTGTCCTACCATCGGACCGAAACTCCGAACAAGCTATCCATCACTTGTACTACGTTGTGTATCTGCCTCGTAATAGGGACCCTATTTTCCAATGGATCACCAGTCTATCCATTTTATATTTCCGTCAGATAATATGGCTGAAGTACCTGAGAATTAGCAATTGTATTATTGAAGATAAACGCGATTCAATTTAAAGTTCTTCCATAGTTGATGCTGTCCATGTTCGCGCAACATACGTCGCCAGCACCACATTTCCTTGACATCTTCTTGCGTTCCTTTTCTCTCAATGTCCGTGTTTCGACACCATAAATAAAGATTGAGAAAATCGATTTGCTTACAAGTTATTTTTGCAGACTTAGTAATATTACTGTTTTTCCATATATTCTTCAACTTCTGTTTTTTTTTTATTTCACAATTGAACCATAAAATAATAGGATGCTCGTAGTTTCATTTTTCTCCGATATATCGTTAGGACAACATTTTCATTGCTAACTTCATTCCAAACGTGCAGAATATATATTATTATGAATGATAATAATTTAGCACTTTTTAACACTTGCCTTACTGTGCTAAAAAAAATCCGCCAGCCACGGTGCTGGACGCTAAGCGTCCAGTGAAAAATGTATATTTTAAATTAAAATTATGCAAAATCTGCTAGATTATTTTTCGTTTTTTAGCTATAAAAATCATTTTATCATGTATTAAAATGTCGAATAATCAAATAAAATATAAGTCTTGGACACTCGCTATCCATCACAGGGTGGCAAGTGTTAATAGAGTAGAGGCAACGAAGAACCACTGAAGTAGGTACACGTGTTAACTAGCTGTCCGTCGCTGTACGTGGTAGCAACACTAATACACATCGAGCGATCGAAAGGATATCTTGTCGAAGACAGTAAACTTTAATAGAACAGAACGTAACATAAGTTACTAAAACCACTGAAAAAAAAAATAGAAAACATAAAAAGATATTATAACAAAACTTTACATTAATTAATATATGTTAACAAACAAAATTAACTCTCTCAATCTCAGCTTTCCAAGTTAACCTTGACAACTTTCAAAGTTACAATCTTGAGTTACTAAGATCATTATTTTTTACGGGCAACCCTTATACGCGAAACACGCCGCTTCCAGCTGTAAAAGTTAGTCGGGGAATAATAATAATAGTAATGATTATTTTAATCTTGAATAACGCGGAGAGTAAAGAGGAAAGATTGAGGATCGGCGATAAGACTGAAGATATTAACAAAGTTTCTCACATAACATCAGTAACAAGCGGCGTCATCGGGGTGGGAAGCTGGGCGTCAGATCATCTGGCGATGTGAAAGATTATTGAAACCGGGTGGCTCTTCTCCATGGAGACTCCCGTCTGTCATGTACAATATGATGTTTTGTCATATTTGTTTATTGTTATTTATTTGAAAAAGCATATATTTATTGTGTTGTTGTTATCTATATACGAGTAAATAAAAAATCAACTGGATGTGTGTTCTGTTATGGTCTTTTGCAACGAAAACACTTTTAGAATTCCAACTGTGTAATTTTATTTGTATAATCGTTACATTGAAGTATTGTATAATAATAACAGTATTGTGGAATTAATAATAATGATGATGTTAACATCGAGGTGGCTTTAACAATAATGATGCTGCCTCTGATATGACGTCCTATTTAAAGCGAAGATAACGTACGCACGACCCTTAGATAATTAAGAAAGAATTTGGTCGGGTTTGTTATCGGTGCCCTTTGTAAGATCAAATCGATATCAGGCAACTATTTGGAATGTCTCGTTCGCTGTTTACTTCCATTTAGTGATATCAAATCTTTATTGAATTTGGATAGTAAACAGTTCATAATAATTCCAACAAGATAATAAATTTAAACATAATACATTGAGTTAAGTTTGACATACACGTGATAACACTAATATTTATTGGATGTAGATAACATAGTACATGATATGGTTAACATTGATAAGATTAACATTGGTATGGATACATTACAGTTCGACGATATGTAGCGCATACCCTGAATGCAAAAATCAAGAATACCAACTTTTCTTTTTCTAGTAAGTACACTTACTACCTTGATACGCGCTCTTAAGAATAATCTGCTTTACAAACGGCGTCACATAACTGATAATTTTATTGTAATTGAAGAAAATCTAAAAATAAATGCTAAGACAAAATGGATGTTTTAATGTTACTTTAATATGTGCAAAAGGATCTTAATGCCAATTTATATAAACTATTCAAGTCCCTTAATTGGATGTCCCCATTGTATTTTTCAAACCTGTGTCTGAGAGATGTTTTTTTGGAGAGGAGTAGAACTTGGAGGTTGTCTTCATATAATAAATGGATTGTTCTGAAACGATCCAATAGGGCGGTATATTGTTAGAATATGAATAGCGTGTGCAGCTTTAGGATTCACTTGAAAACAATCCTTCTTTTGATGTCTCACCAAAATTCATGGTTATATATGAAACAAATCCGAATATGGTAATATCACATATCGAAAGATCTATAAATGTTTCTTTGTAATGCGTCCTCTCTTGCTAAGTTTTTTGTGGTTTTCTTACCAAATTTATTTTTAAAAACATATGCAAATGCGGGCGAGTACATAATCTAATAGCCGCAGCCACCACCATCCTATTTTTACTCTCAACTTTTGTATATTTATTTTGTAATATTTCTAATATGTCAATAATAGTGAGTTATAGCGTCCTTGGGGAGAATCAGCTCTCTAAACGGCGCTATATAAATAGGTGAATTACAATTGTATTATTATTATTTATGCACATAAGAATAAAGTTCAGAAACAAATGCATGGATAAAATTAATGGGTTTAGTAAAATAGAGAAAAAAAAGCATAAATATGGATTGAACATGTGAAGAGAATGATTGACGAAAAAATAAAGAAGCGAGTATAGATGGTTGACAATTATACTCAATATCGATGAATTGTCTAAAGCAGTGCTTCCCAAATTGGGGGCCGCGGGATTTCTCGTGGGGGTCGCGAAAATATTCAGTACAAAGTACAAATATTCATGTGAGTATTAAATTGTTTCATGTGAGTATAGTTTTTATTTAAAAAAAAAGTTTTTAAGTAAGTTCCTATAATTTTGTGTTGAGTATAAATATGTGTATTTTAATTGTAATAATTATTGCCAAATAAATCTTCAACTATAAAAAAAAAAAAAAAAATTGGGGGGAGGGGGGGGGATTAATTACTTCAGATTTAGGGGGCGTTACACGAAAGTAATTGGGAAAGATTGGTCTAAAGTGTTCGATCTTTTTCGAAATTCGAGGAATCATTTAACGTTTTAAAAAGATCCTAAATATCACACTAAATAGAAATAAAATCAAAGAATATCTTGCGACCATTCTTGCCAATTCTTTGTACAGCTTCTTAAGTACAGAATGAGAAAAAAAAATGTGAATGCAGTCTCGAAGAAACGTGATAAAATCACAAAATTTAAGGAGAATTACAGAGTGTAGAATCAAAGTGAAACTTTGGCCGCCTTAAGCGCATAAGAAGATTGGCAGACTTACCCCAAATCTGGGGATTTGGGGTTCAAATCTCCGTAGTAATCCCTCTCTTTCATACGATCTCCAAGTGGAGCTTCTCGCCTGGGTTGCATTTCACCCACTTTGTGAAGGATCGGTGGCACGTTATTCTTTTACCGAAAATTATTCAAAATTTTCTTTCCATAATATGCAAAATAAATTCGTGAATAAAATCACCTTCTTATTTTAATACTCGACGATTAACCCGCGGCATGCTTTCAGAGTTTTTTTTTATAACGTTCTTGAATTCTTAAAAAGTTATTATGTTATAAAACAGTGATTATATATTTATAAAATATTCACGAGGTTCACGTTTTACTAAGTATTCATATTTATCAATCTTCAGAGACACATCGTCTATACCAGGGCTGGCCAACACGCGGCCCAGGTTTCAGTCGATATCGATCACAACATTATAAAATAAATATAAAAAATAATCAAAAGCGAGAAAAAAAAGAAGAAGTAAAGTTTAATGTTGATGTGATCAAACAAGAAACCCAGCATCAACAATCTACACCTATAGATAATATTAAAGATCTGGGTGTCTTGTTCCACAGCAATCTCGCGTTTGGTCCTCGCATAGAAGTTATGTGCAACTAAGCTTATAAAACTCTAGGATTTGTAATGAGAATCTCTAAGTCGTTTGAAAACCAATTGGTGCTCAAAATGTTGTTTAATTCATTGATCCGTAGTAAACTAGATAGCAATGCTTGCATTTGGAGCCCGGTGAGGGCGCAGAACTCGCTCATGGTGGAGAAAGTACAAAAAAAATATCTACGATATCTCTATATGAGAGAATTCGGTGTCTATCCATGGCTTTATCCTACTCAGTTCCTGCTGGGCATGCTCGGGTATAACTCCTTGAGCGTAAGAAGAGATCTGCGTCTCCTGATATACGTTGTCAAACTCGTTCGAGGAGTTGTGAGCTGTCCAGCATTGCTTCCAAGATTAGCGTTAAATGTTCCTAACAATTACACTAGACTACGCCGGCAAGAACTGTTCTCAATAACATACGCAAGAACGGGTCTTCCAGCCGCTATGCCTGTTGGAAGGGCCTTAACTCTTCTGAACGGGACTGCTTCGGATATTGACATATTTCATATCACATTACCAAAAACAAAAGTAAATTTTCTTCTTAGATTGAGCGCGTTAGAAAGCACTCATCAACATATAGTACTTAAGTGACTGAATATATGTGTATAATATCTTTGTGTGTATATACTCGTTTGTATGCATATGCATTATTTTTAATTTTATATAATTTTTTAACTTATTTTTTTTCCTCTATGTAATTTTTCTTCTTTTTTAATGTCTTGTATTTTCAAAGTAATTGGGCTAAGCCTGTTTTTTAAAAGTAAATAAATTTATAAATTAACAATATTCGTTGTGTAATGGCAAACTTACAATTAATTTCATCGAGACAATTCAGAAATTGCTATATAAGTCTAAAAATATTTATATAGCACAATTACATAATTCAAAAAATTAATTGAAACATATGGTCAACACTTACACGTGTATAGCCCACGCGAATATTGCTACCAAATGACCTCTTTTGCCAGACTTGAGTCCTTTTTTTGGGTATCATCAGGAATCGAAACCGAAACTCTCGAGGGGAAATCAAACGTCTTACCAGCTTAGCCACAGGCGTCATTAAAATTATATCTAGCAGCTAGAGAATTAAAAATTATTTATTAATAGCGGGGAAAATATAGAAAGAGAAAATAATTAAATGATTTAGCGTGAATAGTGAAATTTATGAGTGTGGATGAAGAGTGAAAAGGAAGGTGTAGTGTAGAGGTATGTCATCTCTGTCGACTCGAAAAGTAACATGGCGTGATGGTATGTATATATAATAATGAAATGTCGATAGGTATTGTCATTTCTTAATTTTATAAAATATGTAATAAAAAAAATGTTAAAAATCTTTTTGTAGAAAATTGGGCACCTATTCATTATACGAGTATGTATTTATATACATACTCATGTGATCCCTAATTTAAAAAGAAAAACTAAGGACTGTACATTCATACGCAATTTCCATCTAGCGACAACAACTAAAACTAAATGAATGGTGGAAGCATTGGCTAAAATGAATGACTGCGACGATTTCAAAAAATTTCGTTGCTGTTTGAACGTGATAACAAACGTGTTCAACAGATGGCATTAAATATTGACAAGAAAAAAGCATTAATCATTTTATTTTCATATTATAATGAATTTAACGTCCGCGACTTTTTTAAAAAATAACAATAACAATTCATTTTGTATGAGTGTCACAACAAATATTTGCGTAATACATTTTAAAGGACATTTAGGAATATTTTTTCTCAAAACAATTTATCGTTCTTTTTAAGACAAATTTTGATTGTATTGTATCGTCCTTGCCGATCATATCACATTTTTACGTAACACTTTTTTCATGTACGAGTATTTGTAGAAAAAAGCCTTAAATCAACTTAAATTCCGCACAATATATATGTTTAACTTTAATTTAATTTGGCGATTGCTTACAAAAAAATATTATTTTTTATAGTGGAATTGATCGTGGATGGCAATAATTAAATAAGTACAAACTTTAAAAAAAAAATTTGACAAATTGTTTTCGATTTTTTTTAACATGATTAGAATTTATCCAAAATTTCGATTACACACACAAATTATTTTTCTCGTCTTTCTGAAACAGTCACTTTTAATAGCTATAATGTTTTTTTCTTTCGTGAATATAAAAGTTGATTAGGAAGAATCCAATAAATCTGTCAGCAATGTTGAGATAATATACTATAAAGTTTATCATAAAATAAGCCTTCTAAGTAACATCTGAATTAAACTTCAAATATTTAAAATTTCTTTGATCTAAAAGATTTAGTATTGCTAAAAAGCAAAGATGTTACAAAAAAATCTAGTTAGAACAATACTTAACTATCAAAATACTTATTTTTTCATTAAAGGAAACGTTTAAATCTTTATAATTTAATTTTTAAACTGTTTTACAACAAAGGTAGCAAATTGAACTTTTATCACAAACTTTTGCAAATTTTCAAGGAAATCGTGACTCGAACTCGCTAAACCCTAGTTGGAATCACTGGTCTAAGGAGAAAGACTCCTTAGACCAGTAATTAATTATACTACCTTGATCAAAAAGTTTCTGGACTTTATTCATAAAATCGAAAATACAAGTTTATTAATCAAAATCGATATGGTCCCCTTCAAAGTACTCCCCATCGACTGCAACGCACTTACGCCAGCGCTTGATCCAATCCTCGAAACACCGCTGGTACTCAATTTTCGGTATGTCCATCAGAGCCGTCATCGGCGGTTTTTTAAGTCGGTTGAACAGGAAAAAGTCGCAGAGAGCCAGATCAGGTGAATTCGAAGGCTGCTGGATAGTAGTCGTGTTGTTTTTAGTCAAGAAATCATGTCTTTCGCGATTTCAACCTGGTCCTTTTTTGCATGAAATTGAGGTCTTTCGGCACCAGTTTTGCAGCAACACGTCTGAGGCCCAAATCACTAACCAAAATGTCTTGAGCGGATCCATAAGCGATGTTCAAGTCCTCTGCCAGCTCTCTCTCTCTCATGGTGAATTTGCGGTTTTCGGCCAACATTTCTTTGATTTTATCGATGTTTTCATCGGTTTTCGACTGCCACTGCGTTCGTCATCCTCGACCGACTCACGACCACTTCTGAAGCGTTCGTGCCACCAAAAAATACTTCTCCAACATGTCCAAGGTCTGCGGACCGTTAAATCCGTTTTTCACACAAAATTTAATGCAAACCCGTTGATGCACAGTTGATGCTATTTTCAAACTTGTAAAAAATCGAAAACACGCACAAAGGTAGATGTACTCAGTACAGCGTAACTTTTACAAATGTCAAGCTATGACGCTGAAATTTGGAGAGAAGTGTCAACTATAGATGTGGTAACCTAACAAAAAAAAGAATTCCAATCGGGTGACTGACAGCGCCACACGGTGGCTGGTCCTAAAACTTTTTGATCAAGGTAGTATGTTATAACATTTAAGATTAACTGCTAACATGGCAATACTTAGGACCACCCTATATAACATATATAGTAGTGCCGTCTTTAGACTAAAAAATGTCGCACTTACATTAGTATCGTACAAGTTTTGTAATGTGTTAGAATTTCGTTGTATATGGGCTTATTGTCATGTGGCAATATCTTCCAGCCGATCCAAAGAGGCCTTGATTGAAAAACAGACTTTGACTGCTTTTTAAAAATATCTGGGTTCCAATTGGGTGACAAGCATATTACCAACTAGGTCACGGAGGTCGTCAATATTTATAAATATCTAAAAAAATACATATGTTTATTTCCATCAACGCAGTATATTTCCATACCCGTCAAATATATTTTTAAAATATGTTTCCATAAACGCAATAAATGATAAAATATTAATTTTTTTTAAACTGTTATTAAAACTTGAATAAAATGGGATGTTATTATTCTAATGTTATCATACCCTCTACTCGTATTAAACAAAAACCACCATCACGAAAAAACAATATCATAAATCTTACCTAGATACATAGCATCTACTTTAAGACAATATGTGCCTACTTTCATATCACAGGAAATCAAAAGAGTGGCAAATGTGAACGAAAAGTGTGGTGGAGGAAGATCTAGGGGAATATGATTGGATCTAGTGAAAGATAAGTTGAAACAAGGAAATATAAAAAATAAGGGAAATCGTAGAAGTTGTGTGAGAAGGAGTATAGATGTGGAAGAGGTGAAATATGTTCGTCGAGATAGAAAATCTGACGCTCTTTCGATGGGTATATTACAATCCTATTCACCAATTTAAATAGGTGGCAGGATAGATTTCATTCGAGGCTTTTATTATGTGTATGCGTTTCATGATTCGAAGAAATACTAATTGTGTTGAGGTCTAACACATGATTTATATAGTTTCTTAGAACGTTTATATTTTTTTCCGTAGCATCCATATTGTTTTTTTTTATTTAAGTGTTCTTAATCTTAAATATTAAATATAAGTAAATTCTGATTTTATTGTTCTTTTACTTTAATCGTAAATTTGTCGCCCTAAAGCTTTGTCTCACTTGCCTATTTGTTAGGTACGGTCCTGGCAATACTGACATGCGTGATTACTCATTTTTGACATTTATGTTCGATGCACACTAAGTCTTATCTCGGGTAATAATACGAGTACAATTGTTTATTTCTGACATGATAAAGAAGTTATTTGTATTAAGGCATTGTAAACTTTTTTCTGATCATTAGACAAGATTCACTTTAAAACATATAATATTTAGCAAAACGATAAAATATGTTTGACTCGAGTTATAAACAAGAGAGTTCATTTGACTATCGGCTTTTAAAAACAAATTTCGTTAAAATTCTTCAGTCTTTATGAACGCTTTTATAATAATTGGAAATCGTAAATGTTTACATAAACTGACACGGGATTGTTTATAAAAAATATATAACATGGCATTATCGAAAAGATTTTTACATAAATTCTTCTGTTAGATTTGGGTGAATAGTTTTAGATAATTTATTTTTCCCAGTAAGCCATCCCAACAATTAATCATTGTTTACTGTTTGGTATGTAAAAATATCTCTTTTTTTATTCTCTATTCGTTACTGACTTAATTCTGCCAATCTAATTGCTGACCTTTTCTCTTGAAACTCTGAGAAATGTATTCGTGTGCGATCGAAAATACGTTTTTGAGTCCAGAGAATCAGAAGTAAGATTTCCATTTATTTTCTGTCGTAGCCAAAACATTATAAACTAGAAATTTAAGTTTATGAGACAATGTAAGAAAAAAAATGGAGGATTTGAAAACCTTTTTATAAAATAAAAATTCGAATTAATATATAAAAAATCCAACATCCTTGTCTCGTTTTTTTATATT
Organism: Odontocerum albicorne; assembly: GCA_949825065.1. Classification (NCBI taxonomy): domain Eukaryota; kingdom Metazoa; phylum Arthropoda; class Insecta; order Trichoptera; family Odontoceridae; genus Odontocerum; species Odontocerum albicorne. The sequence continues at coordinate 9,983,417 of OX463844.1, forward strand.
GTACGAGTATATAACTTTGTGTGATCTTGTATAGAATCAAAGTTTTTGAAGGGAAAAATCATCTTTTCACGGCCTAAATGGTAAGAAAACACTTGACTTCCAACGATTTAAAAAGCGAATAAAAAAACATTACACCCCCCTTCAGTGATTAAGCGTGTTTTACTAGTATTCATTATCCCTTATCCAGGTTCCTTTTATTTCTCCTGACCGTCGATGGTCTTGTTAAATTTGTATTTGGTTTCATTAATTTTTGTTGCTTGTTTTTTTTTTTATTTTGGTGTTGATTATTTTTTTCTCAACATCCATAATTAAAATCCCCCATACCAACCTTAACCTTTCCTTCCCTGTGTTGGGTATCTTCTACACGTTGCTTCTAATAACCATCAATATCTCTATAAATATAATAAATACAAGTTTAAGATTTTAGGTATTCCTCCATAATATATTTACGCATTGATTTAAAAAATAATATTAGTAATAATCAGAATTTATCGACTACATCGAGGTGTTTTGTAAAGATCGAAAACGAATTCGCATTTAAACGCGGCGAGTGCCTCATCTTGACGATAGGTGAATAGTATGCGGGAAGCGCGACACTATATTCGCATCTCACTCTTGCATACTAGACTGAATTGCGAGGAGCTGAATTGTCTCAACGTCGCAAGCAAAGGCGTATGCGCCGGGGTATGCGACTGACGTTCCGCGCCACTAGTAGCCTCTAGGCTTGCAAATAGGTTAGACGTATGCCCGTTCCGTGAGCGTTTTTTAATGTTTTCAGATGGTTTTTTAATGTTTTTAGCAAATAAATCTCAATTATTATAATTTTTAACTTCAATTATAATTAATTAAGGGGATTATCTATGAATGTTCTTATTTTTCCGATTTAAAATCGCTAATTTTTTATTGCGTACTCACTACCCAACACCGTAACAGGCGTATTATTTTTATCGCCGTAAGGGAAGGGTTAAACATTGTTAAACCATACGGTTGATTGGATGAGATTACCACAATAAATTAATCATATTGTTAACTATACAATTAAGTTTTATCAACAGTCGGTGAAAGTGCATACTATTTTTTCTTAGTTGTTTATATAATAGTAAAATACAGAAAAAAATACTGGAATTAAGACATATAACAGACAACTTCCCCCGAATCCACATAACAAGGGAATTAAAATATCAAAAAAATCTCTGCTCTTTTTCTGAAATCGTATTTTTGAAAGAAACATTTAAAGAACGGTAGCGACAAAGAACAAGGTAAACGGAGCACTTAATTTTATATACAACAAACACGCATAATAAACAATAGCAAAAATGACAATACATAATAGTGTGCTGGTGTCCGTCCACCTTGATGTGTGAAAGTGAAACCTGAACTTGACAGAAAACGATAAGAGTAGGTATGATTAAAGCTGTGGACTACGGGAAATTTATGGAGTGTCAATGTATGAAAGAAGGCGGAATGAAGACATCAGAAATTAATACATGGATAAAATTAATGTTTTAAGTAAGATTAAGAGGGGAGCTTTAAGATGGTATGGACATATGGAGAGAATTAATGATGAAAGAATGACTAAACGACTATACAAGTCAGAAGTGCAAGGTGTGAGTGGAAGAGGTAGACCGAGGAAAACGTGGCTGGACCTAATGGACCAGATTTTGAAAAAGGTAAAGTGGGAAATATGATCAAAAGAAGATTGTGAATGACATACTTGTATATACAATACATAAATACCATCACGCCATATCCCTGTCAGGGTATGCAGAGAGGACAGATCGCCAGACTTTTCTTTCTCGACACACATATTTCACCGCTTCCACTTACATACACTTTCTCATACAACCTCTGCAATATATCTCAATTTCAACATAGTCTATTTTCAGAATTTCATTAAATTGATCCAACCATAATTTTATTGTGCACGACGAGATGTATAAATGTGAAGGAGGTGAAGATTGTGTGCTTGGATAGAAAAGTTTGGAGATATGTTCTTTCTGCCAAGCCCGCAAGGGACACGGGATGTTTGAATTTTACTTTTTGCGTGTAAAATAAATAACGTAAATGAAAGAATGTTCATATGAATTTATCTAGAAACTTCGAAACAAAAACGTATTTCACAATAGTTCCAAGTATTCAGCACAGATGTTGCTCGAGATAAAACTTTCAATCAAATATATTGGAATGGCCACTGCTTTGCTTGATCACATCTATCCCTCGTTAATACGTGACATGTATTCACATATCTACATTTCCTTAAACGAGCCTAATTTTGCCCTTATGAGGAACACATTTTGCTTTCTTGTTGATATGTAGGTTCCCGTTTATGTTGGAATCTTCTCTTGGAATTAACATAAACGTTCATTTTGATATTTATCTAACCAAAACTGTTTAATAATGACTTTGTATTATAATAATAAACTTATTGTAATAATACATTATGTATTATAATAATATATAGTAATAAACGTTACTTTTGATAAATTTACATAAATAAAATATTCAAGACAAAAATAAATTCATACATACTACCACGCCACTTTCCACTCGAGATTTTTCTATCTCGACATACACTCTGCACCTCTTCTACGCCATTCCTCCTTCTCGTGCAACTCATACCATTCATCTGACTTTCTACGTTTCGTTCTTTCAAAATATCCGTCACTTGATCCAATCAAATTTTCCTTGATCTTCCTCTACCCCGCCTTCTACTCTCATTTGCACTATATATTTTTATTATTATTTCTTCATTCATTCGTTCTACATGTCAAAACCATCTTATAGTGCTCTTATTTATCTTACTCATCTCATAACCTTAAGTTTACATTCATCCTTAATCACTTCACTCTGTATTCTTTCATACATTGTCACACTATATATTTTTCTCAGTACACACATGTCTAAAGCATTTATTCGACCCCCTTTATTTTTTTCCATGTACACGTTTCTTTCCCATACATCAAATATGGTACTAAAATACAACACAAAGATTTTGGACAAAAAATATACATTTCAAAAAGATGCATCTCTATTACCTCCGTGGCTTAGTTAGTAAGACTCATATCTTCCAACCCGTCGATTAAGGGTTGAATTCCTGTTTGTGACCATTTTTTTTTAAATAGATTATTTCTGTCATTCTCTTAAGGCCTCGTTATCATATTTCTGTTTGGTTCATAACGAAATGTAATACATAATTTACTATTTTTTATCTTAAACAAACTTGTCTTCTTTGATAGAACAAACGTTTTGTTAGCACGGGTGATTTAATGATCTACATGTTTGCTTTGCATTCAAGTATCTCATGTTCAATTCGCTGTAGCTTCTGGACTGTTTTTTATTCATTTTGAAAACTGATTTTAATGCCCTAAAATACTAACAGAAACAAGCATTCATAAAAAGAAATTATGCTATTAACACTTTTTTGGAAATATTGAAACTAAACCCCTAGTTTCCCTAGGGCAGTTCCGTGTTTTCAATTCATCCCCTATTGACTCCCTTTCAAGAGGATCTACCATGAAAAAAATATCTATACTGGTTTCGTTTTTCTCTTACAAATTAATTACAATAGATGACAATACAATCTTTCATCTCTTCATAAAGAACAGTTGCCAGAAGAGATTAGCATTATTACATCAAAAGAATTTATTAAATCGCTTTTTTTTTAATGAAACGGGGCCTATTCAGTTTTCATATTGTTCTTTTTTGTCATGTTTGTTGAATTGGAGATTTCCTTTGTAAAAAGTCCTGAATTTTAATACAAAGTGAGTCGCTCGTAAAGAGATATTATTCCTAAAAAGATTTTCCCTTTACCATATTTAAACAGGCACGTTGCCTTGATAATAAAATACATAAAAATCATTGTCTTTGATATTGTCGGAAATATTTGTCATATTGATTGAAAACGTACGGTTTTTATTACTTTACTTATCAATAATGTACCTTAGAACTATATTTAAATAATAAACAGTGAGCGATTGAATAATAACAAAACAAAAATATTAATGAAAAAAACATTAAAAATAAATTAAATGAACCAATAATCATATACCAAAAATTAAATAATACATAAATACGAGTATGTCATTGTAATTTGTTTTATCAAACACTGTGTAGGGTACCCACGTCCCTAAAATATTGTCAACATGCAGGGTCAACGACCGATGAATCAACCTCTGGATATGGACAATTGTCACATACCAGAACGTCAACACCGTTTACACGCAAATAATATTTACATCGCATTCCAAGGTAGAAAGAGAACATATCACGCCGTCTCACCGTTTCGACAATAAATATCCTACCCACTGTAGTACCCGCAGCGCTTGCGACCACCTCAACACGCGCAGAAGTGAGATCGAGATATACCTCGGACGCATTCACGCGTCCCGTTCTGAAATTCTATATATACCTACTTATCGATGAATAAAAGCACTTGTTATTATTCGCTTGACCATTCATTTCTGTGTATTATTTACCGACTATTCACTCTCACTTTTATCGCATTCCTAAATCGACGTATTTTATTTTAAATACAAACAAATCAAAATCATCACGACGTATCAAATTAAGCATCCCGCTAAATTGATGACCCCGAACGAAAAGGAACACAGACTTCGACTAAAGCGAATACAGAGATGTCAACATCAACATCATCAGCACGTCCTACTAGGACACACGCTAAAACTGTTTATTCCACTTTTTGTAACGGTATAACCCTACCGGTAATTATGTTCGCCTTAACAAATCAATCTTAACAAATCCTCTAATTTATTCTGAAATGGCTAATCATTGTCACCGTGAAAACCATACATTTTATATCGATGATAACAAATTCTTACATATCAATAGTAACGGAAATAAATTGGATAGATTAGAGGCCTTAGAAATTTCTAAGTCAGTGCATCGAGGTGAACATCTGTCAAACACATATATCCCAAGAATATCTCTGCTGCTCGTCCCATGCCTCCCTCAACCTCCAGTCCCCAACCAGAATGTTTACCGTTAGAAGCGTGTATCTCGGTACCATTTCGAACAGAATTCAGTCTTGTTTGTGCTCCCCTGATGATGAGGTGAAAGCCTTGAAACCGGTAGAGTTATACCGTTACAAACAGTGGAATAAACAGTGTTTGATAAAATAAATTACAATGTCTTTAAACCTCCACAATGCTAATGCCTTAACTATAAATAAAATATAAATATATCAGTACATAACTCTCATAAAAACACACATTCAATAACATATCACTAAAGTTTTTAATAATGTATTTTTTGACTTTCAACTATCTGTAAATTTAGGATCAAAAAGACATTTTACTCGTATAACACATCGCCATTATATTGTTTACTCACTCTTATGTCAAAATTATGTAAAGAATATTAATCAAAATAATCAAATAAAATTTTAGAATAAATCTATTCCATTTCAATGACTTCTTAGATATATATACCACTTTGGTTTAAAAATTTCTGGTCAGAACAAGTTAGAACGTGTATGGATAGATACCACGCCGCCACGTCATATGCCATGTTTACACGAGCTTAGTACTTGTCATGAGTACTTAATGACAACAAGCATATATAGTACGTACTAAGATTTACTAATGCATAGTACTAATATGCTTGTTTACACGTGGATACAAGTGCGAGTGAGAAGTACTAATGACAAGTACCAAGCTCGTGTAAAAATGGCATAACGTATTGTCAAGTAATGTTACAGTTAACATTTGATACATCTACTCTCAATAGTAGGTAAACTAGAGCTGATAAAATATATTTTGTTATGTTCTGAAACATTATAAAAAGTTATTAAGTTTATTTCTAAGTGTATGACATTTTCCACAGACCCACTAGAGTGCAGAATTTCAGTACGTGACGAGCCAATTGAAAAAGCAACCCAGTTCAGATATCTCGGCAGTGAACTGCTCAGCTCTCATGACCTTCCCAGAGAAGTAAGGCCTCAGGAAGTAAGGCATTTTGGTGTAAGAGATATCTTCAACTAATACAATTAAGAATGTAGGAACAAAGAGTCGTCGTTGCCGGGCCTCGCAGTTGAGGATCCCCTCGCCACTCCAACGTCAGTCTTGAACCGTTCTCCCACGTCGATCGTGTGATCTTCTGTGAGAGAACAGCCCGATCCTGGATGCGCACTCCCTCCCGCAAATACCACAGACATATGGATCCTGCTGAGCCATGTTGACGCATGTTCGCAGCGTGCAGACTGTTTCTTACACGTCTAGCCGCTGAGACACCATCAGCCCGAGAACATACGGCTCTCCACCCCTCACGGTCCCGAGCCACCTGCTCCCAGTCCTCAGGCGCCCCGCACAAAGTAAACGACTCTTGCAGACTGTCCTTATAGCGGTTGCTCTGCCCACCAACGCTTCGCTTGCTCACCACTTCCCGTACAAGACGCGTTTTGGGAGTCTGTGATCGCCCGTGCCTATCACATGCCCGATCCACCGCAATTTCACCTTTACAACCACATCCTCTATAGGTTTACAGTTGGGGCGCTGCAGAACCGAAACATTAGGAGTAAATGTGGTCAGATAACATATATTTTGTATAAATAAACTGAACCTACTTTTCTCGTGCTTCACTTATCTGAGGGGGTAGGAAGTTATCCAAGAATAAATTAAGAGAACGATAAAATATTTCGTTTTAGAAATTTCTAAGCTCTGGCATGAATTCTAGTGATAAGACAGGTGACCTTCTAGTTCCCTTTATGGACTGAAATATTGGATAAGCGTCCATCACATAACACATATCTTCCATCGGCTCTAGTTAACATAGTGCGGAGGATAGAGGTGTCGGAGGTGGACGTGACCAATATGGTATGTATTCATATACACGCTCTAACTTGTTCAGGCCGGGAACTTTACGACCTTAGTATTTTGAAAAAAAAAAACAATGTTGTTTAGTTAGAAAACTCTCTTCAAAGATGCTTTTTTAATGTTTTTGTCATCGTCAAATTAAGTTTGAATTTCACCTTGTTCACGTCTTGTTTAACATTTTCTCGTTTTATGTTAGGTTTTATTTTTTTTATCCTATCGTAGGTCAACAAAAAACTCATCATAACTGGAATATTATTCATTCGTATTTTACGACCACCATTCATTGATATTGAATGTTTACCGGGCAAACAGGCATTACATAGGGCGTAACAGAAATAGTGCATTAGAGTGGGATATTCCCCGCTACATTCGTCTGCGCTGCACTGGTACCATGTGCATTTTAATTATTTTTATGAGATAGGGTTCAGATTATTTATGTGCACACACAGAGCATTTTCTGATGCAACGTGTGGTTCTGAAAAGCAACTAATAAATTGATGAGGTACAGTTGAGGCTTGACAGGACTTCTTATGATTTTTATAAATGAAATAATCATTCGTCCCCTTGTCTCAGTAAATAAGAAATATTTTAATTTTTTTTTACTTCAGCAGATGTAACATTAATTAAATGAAATATTTAAACGAATATAAAGAGCGAAATGTCAACTCAATAAATATACTTTAGTCTTAAACAACTCAAAATATTTCCTTCATTCTCTTTAGAACTGCGGAATGCTTCACAAATATTTTTTTAAACATTTTATAATGTATGTATTGAACATTAAGAGTTGCTAATGAAAAAAATATGTACCATTATTAGTGAATTTTTTTTTATACAATACATTAGAAAAAAAATCCTTATATTATATTATTATATATTAAAAAGTGTTAAGCCCGTGGTGAAAAAATGCAATAAGCATGGAATCTCATACTAAAACATAAGACATGTCTGCAAACGATTTTATATAAAACAATTGTGATATTTTTTGGATCATCGAAGACATCTGACCTAACCGTTAGCAAATGTGTGACACAGTTGAAAACAACATTTTATCTTGATGTTGAACCTGTCTTAAAAATATTTTTCTCTGATTACATAACCTATATTTTCTATCAGCCTTCTCTAATAGGCACAACGCTTGCTAATGATTGTAAAAACGATCCTATAATACATAAATATATGTAAAAAATTTACACCAAAACAATCATATATTTATTTTATTTTATTTTATTTTATTTTTATTTATTTTATACATGACAAGAAATATACATAATTTGCGAAAAAACGACTGGTAATTTAATTTGGACACAATTTTAATGGATCTGGATTTGTTGCCTTTCATTTGTCGTGTCCCCAGTAAACTAGGTTTTTGCCTGTATCTCACTGAGGACATATAGCATGAAAAAATAAATCGATACTTTTCCGATTTTTTATTATATAAAACCCCGTTGCACATTCTGATCAACCTAACAAACAGTGACACTCAATTACATATGTACTCGTATATATCACGCGAAATCAAACTCCTCACACTTCATCACTCTAGACAGACCAAAACGTTTATCCCACAATATACTGCACATAATCATAAAAAAATATATAATACATATATATAAAAATATAAATATAAAACAACAAAAAACACCACACTCAAGAGCTCACACAAACCCTTTACACAATTCATTCCTCTTGCAAGACCAAGTATTCAAACTCCTGTAGCAATAACAACCACGCTCCGATCGACTGCCTAAATTATTTTTCCTCCCTTTGCTTTTATTGAATTCGGCACCCCATTGTATGTCATGGGAGCTAAATAGGCATATTGTCTTTGGGCAAAAGATGTTATAACTCTAGGGATGGTGAACATTTGATCAGTTGCCATGCATGTCATGTGTCTCTGCTGAAAATGCATCTTCCCTTCCTCTCGATAGTGCCAGAGAATGGATTTGAAATGTAAATTGGCTATGTTCAGGACCCGATACTTCCTGAAAAGCTCCACTGTGGGATACCAGGCGGGAAGTTCATTAATTATTTTTATAATCAATTTTTGGGAAACCTGCAATATGTGTTTTTGTGTTAAGGTGCATTCATTTTAATAAGGTATATTTTCATGTAATAAAAATGTATTAATAAAAATGTATTATAAGACATTTTTTCATGTTCCTTATAATGAAAACTATTATAAGTATAGCTTATAATATAAATTCATCATATATTATACGCCATGTTTTTTTTTCGATGGCAATCAAATTTAATTATAGAATAATTTATAAGGTAATTTTTATGTTTTACTTTTACTATGGTTAATTTTGGTGAAAAATCTATTTGGTGTACGTTAGACAATACATATTCTACGATAAAATGGTTAAACGGCAGACAATCCCTTTGCCTTCTCTTATCTCGTCGAAAATATTCAGCGTCTTTCCGATCGTGGATTTGCTCCATGTAAAAGCGGGGGTTGTTTATTGGATTTCTCAGTTCACTATTCTTCGTCTTTAACGTCATCCTTTACTGTCCATGGCGTGAGACTCTGGAACCAGTTATCAACTAAAGCAAGCTCGCTCTGTCATTAGTATGTTTCAAAAAGCGACTGAAAACTCTAAATTTTAAGTCAGTAATGTAACGTGTTTCGTTTCCGATTTTATTTACACTCCCACCATCCCTTCGTTATTCCTTTTAATAATTATATGTCACTTATTTTTATTAAATATATTGTTCGTGAATTTTTTTATAATAATTTGAATATTTTTTGCGACCATGTAACTTACTTTATTTATTTATTTATATCATATTGGTTGGAAGATTTTGACACCTAGCAAAATCGCTGTCAAATTGTTGTACAAAGAAGTGTTAAAATAAATAAGTAAATATTATAATGTATTTTAAGATATTAATATAGCACTATTTTTTTTAGAAATTGATATGATGGTTTTAAAACCCTTTTTTTATTTTAGTAGCATTTAAGTATTTGACGCTTACCGACTCCTGCTTTACAAGCTGGAACGAATAAATTATCCCAAATATACGAGACAGGAATGACCTGCACTACATGCATTATGACAGCACGATAAACATGAAACACGTGTGGCCTGCACTGTATGGCGTATACTCGTATTAAATGATATTCGCAATGGGGCACTAAAACATACTCGTATATACATTTGAACCGGACAGTATTAAAATATGCTAAGATGATAGTCCAGAATAGCATTTTGATGCCAACTTTGTTGTATGGGAGTGAAACATGGATCTAGAAAAGGCTGAAAGGAGCCGAACAAATGATGTAGAAATGCTTGTTTTGAGACGAATACATGGAGTGAAAATGTATGACAAAATACGGAAGTAAGGGATTAGGGATGAATGGGAATTTAAGGTTGATGTGAGTAAGATGAAGAAGAGCACTCTGAGATGGTTTGGGTATGTGGAATGAATAAATGAAGAAAGACTAACAGAACTAATATATAGTCCAAAAGTGAGTGCAAGGCGTATGAAAGGACGACCAAGCGAAAGTATGGTTGGTTCAAGTGAATAATATTTTGAAAAAAGGAAACGGAAGATATAAATTTGTAGGGTTTATGGCATATTAACTAACTGAATGACACTGTTGATATATTATCGGTACCGCCTAGCAGTATGAGAAGAATCCTGGCTGATGTTCTTCCTAACGAATAAGCTAACGCTAGAAGCAGACCCTCTTTGTGTAACAGGATAAATCCGTGTCAAGTGAATAAAAAAAATTATGTGTCGAAATAGAAAAGTCTGGCAGTCATTTTCCACGTCCATTTTTCACTCCCATACATCAAATATAGTACGAAAAATACTATTGATGATGGTCATCTAAGCAGATTTTGATAGTGTCCGGTTCAAATATGTATGTTTTTAGTGTCCCATTGACTTTGTTTTTCTATCGCTACACGCAGTTCGTTATCCCTTTTAACTATTGCACCATCTGAGAAAAATATATCCCAATAGCATAATTACTTAACTTGCTTCAATATTTCATTACTCAACCATAACATATAATATATCACATTTCCTTTCACAATTTTCTGTCTATTTCTTACATATAATGAATTATTCATTCTAAAATATTTCGAATGAATAATATATTTATTTTATTGTATTGCGTCACACTTTTGTTGTATACAGTACAACCTGGCGGGTTTTTTGTCTAACTAACTAGAAATATGTCAAAGAGGGCTTAAATGAAAACCTGACTTGAATCCTTTTTAAAAAAATCCGGGTTCTAGCCTCCGGGCTGAGAAGACAAGCGTCTTACCAACTAGCCCAAGAGCACTTCTTAACACTCCAGATAAGTATGAATTTGACATATTTTTCGTATCTTAACACTCCAGATAATTATGAATTTAACATATTTTTCTGTATCTTAACACTCCAGATAATTATGAATTGGACATATTTTTTCATATCTTAACACACCAAAATAATTATGAATTTGATATTTTAAAATAAAAAAAACTGTATCCAGAAAATAATAACTCATATTTGCCAAAAAAATAAGTTATAATTCTCTCTTTGCCCGACGATATGCACTCCAGATAATTATGAATTGGACATATTTTTCATATCTTAACACACCAAATAATTATGAATTTGATATTTTAAAATAAAAAAAAACTGTATCCAGAAAATAATAACTCATAGTTTGCCAAAAAAATATAGTTATAATTCTCTCTTTGCCCGACGATATGCACTCCAGATAATTATGAATTTGACATATTTTTCGTATCTTAACACTCCAGATAATTATCAATTGGACATATTTTTTCATATCTTAACACACCAAAAAATTATAAATTTGATATTTAAAAAAAAAACCGTATCCAGAAAATAATAACTCATATTTGCCAAAAAAAAAAAAGTTATTATAGTTTTCTCTTTGCCCGACGATATGCACTCCAGACAAAGGAAGAGCCATTATATGTGTATGTATAAAGTAGGTGAGATATGGGTGGGTAACAGGAGAAACCTCCACGTGATAATGCTTCATCACCACACTTAATAAGGTGTAAATGGGCTCCTTGAGTAATGTCTGCACGCTAATAACTCGAAACCAGAACATTTGCACATTTTAATATGCCTAACTACCTACCTACGTGTATATACATTATATTGAGATATCGTACTCGGTAAAGGTCTCACGAGTAGTATGACATACCTAGATTATAAAATGTTATGGTTCAAAATATAATATATCCCTTTTGTCAAATGATGAATAGATTTACTGTAATTTAGAACCTTTTTTTAAAAAATAATACAAGGATATTTTATAATGGCGCCGTTTAAAGAGCAAACTCTCCTCAAGAGCGCTCCAGCTCGGGACTCGAACTCACATTTACTGACTGATTGAAAAAAAAAAACAAAATAAATATGTTGAGTATAAGGATAGGAAGATGGTGGCTGCGGATCAGATAAAGTACTTCCCCCGCATCTGCATATGTTCAGAAAAACTTATTAGGTAAGAAAATCGCAAAAAAACTTACCAAGGAAGACGAGCTATGAAGAAAACCTTTGTAAATCTTCCCATATGTGATATTAACACCCATAGGTTTGGTTTAATATATGTGTGTAGTGTTCATATAAAATAGAATATTTTATTAGATAATTTAGTGTAACTGTTTTCCGACCATTACAACCACCCCAAGAGCGCTTCCTCACTAGTTCAACATTTTAACTTAACAAAAAAAGTTACTTTTCAGGTCTACTGAAAATTTCACCAATTCGGAGATGTGCCTCAGAAAGGATGGAACTGTTCCTTAGAAGAGATCTCGCTACTTGAAATATTTGGGTTTTTCAACTCTACTAGGAATTTTGAAGAATTCAAGTATTCGCAGCGCTCGAGCTTAACCTGAGGCGAGATTCGGAGAACTCATCTTGTTTAATGCCATCCTGGAAATATCGAAGAACCTAATTATTGATCGCCTTGAAAACCATAACTTTAACATTATGTTGAACCCTTTCCGCTATCGTCAACGTTACGTTGAATCCTTTCCTCTATCTTCAACTATCCAAGTATTCTAAGTAATACAGTTTTTGAGGCACTTCCTCGTAACGTTACGTTGAATCCTTTCCTCTATCTTTAACTATCCGAGTCTTTTAAGTAATGTAGTTATGAGACACTTCCTCGTATCCCCCAAG
>OX463844.1:9999105-10047100 GCA_949825065.1 Odontocerum albicorne
ATATGTTCCGATATCAACATATCTTAATGTATTTAATTAATGTTTTACGATTTCTTAATATGTTTCAAAATTTAACTATCTATATTTTTCATGATGTTTTACGATTCCTGACATACTATGTTAAGATATTTTGTTATTGTTTATAAAGAAATATTCTTTAACTACAATATATTTCTATATGGTGAAAGAAAAAAAAACTATTTCAGCTAACTCATACGAGAAAACAAATCACGAAAAATGAATTATTTCAATAATTGTTTTTGATGCTCTCTCATTCCGAGTGGTGAAATGGTGTAGCCACGGAAACTTAAGGGGGTAGACTTCATAAAAAATCTATTCAAGCCTGTGCTAGTTAATTTTTATGGTTCTTGCGCTGAATACAAAAGAGATCAAAATTGCCTCGAAAATATTTTTTTATCACTTTGCAGGACTAATGAACAGCTTGGAAGAAATAATCTAATCTCATTTTTTTCGCTACTTTATGCCTACAGAATATTTTACGCGAAATTAAAAGAAAACCTTTTGATTTATCTTAGGAAAACAAGCAAATTTTTATTTAAAAAATATATAACAATAGCACCGTACAAAGACTGTAGAATAGGTGGATGGCTGCCACTTGATACTCTGAGATTTCGTCTCACTTAATTCTTTCCGGTGAAAAGTAGCAGGGTGAAGAGATTCCTCTTTAGCAGGTAGAAGTTGGTCGTAAATAAAATACAGTAGACTGGAGTGAACTGAGAGTGTATTTTTGATATTTTGCGCTCCTTGTGTGCGGCCAATCGCTCATCGTAAGCGCCTATTTTCGCCCGTGCATGCCGTCATGGCTTGCGAGATATTACATATCTCGCACGTTTTCGTATACATGGGCCGACTGACTTTTGATTCTAGCTCTCGCGGAGGCCACGCATAAGGAACATTTCATTGCGGTCGGTACACAGCAAGTACATCAAGCAAAACATCTTAAAAATATCAAATAACAAGAAAATATATTTCAATCAAATTTGAAGTGACGCATACGTCCGATACAATAATACAATGAAAATTATTATATTCCAGCCACCAGAGGGCAACAGCGCGATGCTAAACTGTGGCGTGGAATGATCTGTAAGGGTAAGAAATATGGGTGGCGTGCGCAGCTTTAGGAAGCACTTGAAGTCAACTATTTTTAGGAGGCCTTATCAACATTTTAGATTATATATGAACACAACTACATATGCACTACACTCCACCTGTAGTTAAATGTGTTACCTTCGCATTTCAGAAGATCTACAACTGATTCTTGGAAGTTTGTCATCACTTGGTATGTTTTCTGGGGCTTTATTATCAATTATATTTTTATTAACATACACAAATGCGTAGAAGTACCTAAAATAATGACCGCAGCCATCACCTACAATAAATCCTTACCCTCAACTAATAAATATTCATTATATCATATTTTTTATTTTTGTCGACAATATGCCTTCGACGAGTCCTACTATTATTTGGGCACATTGCTCGTAGCTAAGGAGATCGTTTGGAGAGGTTTGTGATTATTGCAGGCGCTAAAGGTCGACGCACAAGAGAAGAACACCAATGCGTTGAACTGACCAAGTGAGAGACGCAACTGGACTACCCTTGACAACTGTCCATTGAACCGCGGAGTACAAGGATGAATGGAAGGAAGTCGTCGGAGGCTATCATGGTAGTCACGATACTCAGTCATAAACTACACGACATGATGAGGAAGCTGAATATTTTTAAACTACTAATAATACTGGGTTCGAATCACTCGTATACCGATAGTAATTTTATTACTATAAAAATAAAATAGAAATAAATATGAAATACAACTCTTGGAAAACAGCATTGATCATAATATAATATACATACTCGTATAAACGTACAAAAATATACGTCATATTTGCAAATAAATAAAAAATAAAAAAATAACAAATTAGTAATTTTTTTGTTTCGTCTTGTTTTCTATCCTTTAAGGAAATTCACGGCAATAAACTTGTTAAGTCAAACTATTGTCTTTAAGTGGTTAAGACATCCGTGGCCTGGTGGTAAGACGCTTTTCTGCCGATCCGGAGGTTGCGGGTTCGATCTCTGCTGGAACCCAGATTTTTTTGTTCTAGTCTGGTTTTCACTTAAGGCCCATTAAAACATATTTCTGGTTTGTTGGAAGAGATTGCCACATGGAAATAAGCGCGTCAGGTTAAAAAAAGTTTATGTGTAGGATGAAAAAGAGCATGGTGAGATAATTTCTACATTTTGACGACACGCCATGAACGGTTGGTAGATAAAAAAATGATTGAACAAAATTTTAATACAAGTTTAAGTGGAAGTCATTGTCGAGAACGACTGAGAAAAATGTACTTAGACCAAGTGAATAAAATCTTAAGAGAAGTAAAGGTATGGAATAATATACATAGAAAAAGCTGTGTGAAATGATCAATGGATGAAAGTATGTTGTAATAAGAAGGTTTAAAGCTCTATCCTCTTTGCCTACCCCAACAGAGAAATGGATTATGCAATATATGTCTTAAAATATTTATTAGCTCAATTGTTACCATTAAAATAAATTATAAATTTGTCTTTTCGTAATTAACCAAGTAACCATGGTTTTTGGTTGTTTCCTTTGTAAAAAGGCACTGAAAACTCGCAGCAATTTCGGAATCGTACAATAAATGCACTGGAACGAAAAAAATGCTGGGAAATGCAACGTTCCGTTTCCTTGTTGACATAAACAAGAAGTAGAGTGGCGTATTGTATGACATTGTATTTTCTGTTGTGGTGTTTTCTGTTGTGGCTGGAAGAAAAATACTCCTATATAGTAAGAAGCCTGCAGTATTGTGTCGTTCCAGATCTTTTAAAGCTTGCTGAAGGGATGTTATAAATCTGTAAATAAGTGTGCAAAGTAATTACATTATTTATAAAACCTAGTGATTTTATAAAACCTAGTGACGTTCGTTGCATTAATCAACTTAATTAATCTTTATCAATACAATAATCTGCAATACTGTCCCCATCACCAATTAATATATATTGAAGGGTACTAATCCGAATGAATTAATGATATGTAAAAAACAAATGTTTGCTTATTCTTACTTCCTTAATATAGGAAATATATTTATTTTATTTGCATACTTATTTTGATTTGTTTTTACATTTGATACAAGTTTGCTTGATACACTTTTGATTTGTTTTTTTTTTTACATTTGATACGGGTTCAACACTTTTGATTTGTTTTTACATTTGATACAGGTTCAACACTTTTGATTCGTTTTTACATTTGATGCAGGTTCAACACTTTTGATTTGTTTTTACATTTGATACAGGTTCAACACTTTTGATTTGTTTTTACATTTGATACAGGTTCAAAACTTTTGATTTGTTTTTACATTTGATACAGGTTCAACACTTTTGATTTGTTTTTACATTTGATACAGGTTCAACAGGTTACACCAAATAACAAGAAAAACATAAATTATTTAGTATTAATATAGCATAATAAAAAAGTAACAATTTTACTAATGCTTTCATGTGAAGTGACATATATCTACAAAGTATATAAATGAGTTTAATCCACAATTTACCCACCGAGATATGGAAGATATCCATCTCAGAAAATTCATCCAACGAGGTCTATCCGTGTGCGAGTGATGATTCTCTTACGGTACTTATAGAGGTGCATGACCACGCGGATACGCACTGGAATTCCGTGCAGAAGGTCGTCGGTTCGAACCCCGCGTTGTACTTCTTCCCTCGAATGACACAGGCGCCTAGTATTCGGGAATATAAGGATACCTATGACTTCAGTCATATCTATTCTTTCAAAAAGAGGGAAAAAACATGCCGGTGTGCTCCATTCATCTCATTTCAGTTAGCCATTGGATCCAGAATAGTGGTGTGGCTGTTGAGTTTGTTGGTGTCCAACGGCTCACTCACTTAAAAAAAACACAACGGTGCAGTTTCGTTTTCCAGGAGAATTGACGTTCAAATGTCGAGAGGATCCTCGACTACGAGGCCCAGCAACGATCGAATGATCGAGCGGTGATACTCGTAACAGTTCCGGTCTGGTTTTCACTTAAAACGTTTTAAACATCTTCATGGTTGGTTGGAAGTGATTTCAAAATGGTAATATGCCTGTCAGGTTTTACTGCATATAATGAAAGTATTATACAACACAATATACATTATAATTATCTCCCTATATGTTTCTTCAGTAACAAAAATATGCCATTAAACCTCTCCATCCAATTCGGTTCACAGTCCGGCTCACCACTATCTCGCACGTTAGGTCGAGACTACAAATCTCCTTATTGTTATACCAGTGTATATTAGTGTATACTAGTATTGGAGTCTGAGAACTAAAATATCGAAACATTATTGTTAATACTTATTCTAATACATGTGCGTATAGTTTACTGAGTTTCACACCAATTCATGAATATATTTTTAATTTCAAAGATAAGGATATTTTTTTTATATAAGTATACTAAACGTGTTTTATTATTATTATGTATTAAGCAATGCCTATATAACCATCCATATTTCTTTCACATTTCCTCTCGAAGTAACATATTAACATCGTTGTTAAATAGTGGTGTCAAGTATCGAACGGCGTGTACCGATAAATCAATGGGGCACTAAAACATGTAAAATCGAACCGCACAGTATCAAAATCTGCTTAGTTGATAGTCTATAACAGTATTTTAGTACCAACTCTAATCTTAACAAACATAGACGTGAAAAACATAGACGTGAAAAAATACTGAAAAAAGCCGAATAAAATATAAGAATATACAAGGTGACAGACAATACGAGTATATCGTCGTTGTTCTGCGAAAAGCATTTTAGTCCACTTTTGCTTAAAATGGCTTTTTTATGCCATTTTACTTAAAATTAAAATATCTACACATGTATAAAAACATTTATGTCCACAAGTTATATGGTTTCGCTGTTATGAAAAGATAAAAAGTCATATAGCTTGATTTTACATCGCCGAAACTTAAATTGCATTTATCTCAAAACTCAATATTTGGACTTAAATGCTTTTCGCAGAACAAAGACGATACATAACAGAATACGAATTGAAGTGATTAGGGATGAATGTTAACTTAAGGATGATGTGTTGAGTACGATGTATTAAGTCTGAGGAATCTTAGGAGTTGTATAAGAAGGTGTATGGATGTGGAAGAGGGGAAATATGTATGTCTGAAAAGGAAAATCTGGTGATCTATCCACTCTGCCTATTACGGCGAAGAAACTTCGAGATGGTATATTTATGTTATTATTTTTATTTATCAAGTTATGTCTATATAAACATTCATATTTCTGCCATGTACCTATCTGTTCGAAACAACATATAAACAACATTATTAAATAGCGCAGATTCGAGACTGATAATAAGTGACTTGTTAAGGGATAACGAAGAGGTCAAGATTGGAGGCGGTGCTCCGTATCCAGTAGACCACAAGGCGCATCAACGTCTGTATCATCCAAGAATTGGAGATTACTTAAAGACATTCGACAACATACAGTTAAATATTCATTGCATATTTTAGGCACGTTGCTTGAAGGAATTATGAAGGTTTGGAAAAGCTGGTGATCATGAGTACAGTTGAGGGAAGGCAAGTAAGTAAAAAGTATCAAGGTGGAAAAATAAAAGAGACAACAGGATCCTATTTAAGCACTGCATTCAACATGGCGCAGAATCAGGAAGGATGGACACAGGTAGTGCGCTGACTTCTAGACAAAGCAAAGAACCACGACACTTAACATTAAACAAACAATGAAGAAGATTAAGTAGCGGTGTCCAAATAACACTTCGTTCAAAAAGTAGCTGTAAAGTAGCCCTATTACTAATTCTTACATAGCATGCTACATTCAATTAAAAAATAGTTACAATAGCGATTTATCTTAAAAGTAGCTATAACAACAGCGCATTAACTATTATTGATTTAATTTTTCATATTTTAGTGAATCTCGGTGACTTAAAATAAAGCATTACTTGAGCATACCCAATCAAAATGAACAGCTATTTTATAACTTGTTTGCTTCTCTTTATCCACTGAAATGTGTTAATGTTGAAGTGTGATAAGGGATTATTTAATAGAGGATTAAACGAGTTCCCAGGGGCTTAATTACGACCACAGCTTTACAGGGCAGGATCCAAGTATTTTAGCCATGGAAAAATGTATATGTCTAAAATATTACTCGGCATATTTAATGGAATTTCATAATAATATCGTTCCTTTCATGGAAATTGTATCATTTTGAAATGACCCTTGTAGGAATTGAAAATATAATTTAATTTGTGAATATTGAAGCTTAAATATAAATGTCAATGGAAAATGTGAATGTTTAGACGTGAGATGTAAGTGGCTGTTGGCGGCCGTGGGTCTTACGGTTAGGTTCGATTCCTAACGGATTCACTTACAGATTGGTTTTACTCTTAAACCTGGCTTTCGTCTTAGAAGTTTAATCTCCTTGCACGTTGGGTATAATCTGTCAAGAATGTGTGTTTCCTGAAGTGTAACAGCATGCACACATTTTCATTCACAATAAATCAATACACGCTCAGGCGTCTTCCATGCGCACGATGGTTGACGATCATTCTCGATCATGATTGTCAACCATCGTGACAGTGACATGACAGTCGCCAAATTGAATGTACTCGTAAATGCCCACTTTAGTACGGGTCTTCCCATAATTAATATACGAGTATATACTAAATTAAGACAAAATTAAAAATAAAAAAAAACACATTTAAAAAAATTGTTTTTATTTTTCAGTCAAATAGAATTCCGGAGAAGTCTAAATTATTAAAAATTATATTTATTTTACACATGACAAGAAATATACACAATTTGCGAAAAAATAACAGGTAATTTAATTTGGACACACAATTTTAATGGATTTGGGTTTGTTGCATTTAATTTGTCGTATTAGGCTTTTGTCTGTATCTCACTGAGGATTTTTGAATAAAATATAATAATTGCGGGGGTCTTTATTTTAAGGAAGTCATATTTTGTGACCATTTATCTAATTTTTCAGTTATTCCTTGACTCATAAGCTTTATATTAAGTCATGACTAATTATCATATTTCATTCTTTCCACAATCAATATTCACGGTCCTCGATTCTCGGCTTTGCAAGTACTGTCTCATAGGGCACTGCGTTGTCACCGGTGAGGAACTTTGCTCCTTTGTCCTTCCTTTCACATATTTACTGCATATGTTCACAATCCCTCCGCATTACGTCCGAAGTATTTTACAATTCTCATTTGACATAAAATAGAGAAACACGTCCCAAATGATCGCTTTGCACATCGTATTATTCTTAAAATACCCAGGAACCGTTCCGATATCAAACACTACATCTCAGATACATCGATCTTTATTGTAACTCCCACCGTGAGATCCATGGTTAAACATAAAGAACACGAGGGTTTCAACCAATCGCTTCTTGGGTCTGGTGAGATTTAAAACAACATGAATTGATGACAGCGAGTAATCGATCGGCTTAAAAGTATAATCGTCCTGGAGGCTAATGCTCTACGTGAATTGTATGACCATCTAAAGTAAATGTGTTTTGACCTCCTCTCTATTAAAAAAAAACTACAATATAAATAATTTATTACATGTTAAGACATCTTAATATTGCTAATTATTTACACAACTTATTGTTTTTTTTAACATAACTTAATAAACTTACTCAACAATCTGAATAGACTCAAATTAGGGATGACTAGATGCAAGGTGAACATAGCAAAGATGGGGGTTCTTGAATGACAGTTGCACTGAATGTAATTTGTAGGGATATACAGGGTTCACAACATATGCTATTTTATTCGACCATAGGGACTTCATGCTCTGGGCAGGACTATACTATACATGCGAATGATACAGTGATATTTATAGTCTCCTACTGAAAACATTTGGCATATGTTAATTGATGGTCCGGGCATGGAAATGACTCAATGAAACTAAAATGTGCGAATTAAAAAAATAGTATATCTCTCTCCAATATTTTTTTTCTCATTCATTACTTTTTTTTTTTTCGTTCTGTCCCAGTCTTTGATGACATTTGTAAATATTATGTTTTAATATTTTTTTTTCATTGTTTTTTTAATGCTTATGTGTATATTTAAATTTTATTTTGTAAATATTATTTTAACTTTTCATCTAGTAATTGACACGAATCAATTTAAATCTTGTCTTTTTAAATTAGAAATTTGTATTCTTGTCAATCAAGTGTATTAAAAATGAAGAGTTAACTGAACTCCAAAATCTAGCAAACTCTTGATACTGTTTTCTAATTTTTAAATGAAAAATCCAGCCCTGGTACTAACACAGGTGTAATTATTTAATTCGTTTCTGTTTATACACAAATATTTTCCCCAAATTTTCCTATTAAAACTTTCATTAGTTTTATCCAACACATATTATAAAATGTTGATTACTGCTCATTCTGATAATTCACACACATAATACATTTTTGTTTATTAACATAATTTAAATAACTAATTATGAACTTTAATATTGAGAAAGTTTGTTTCCGATCAATTTCCACGTGGAAACTTTTCAATCCCTCCAATAATGATTTCTAGGAAAGTGCTACTTAAGCTATCACTTGGGGTGGACCGGAATACATATTTCAGTGTCACGTAGGGACCGGCTTAATTTTTTAGGATGTGTAAAGGTATTGAAAAAGGTTTTGAAAATATACTTTTATTCAATTCAAAGACATACAATACGTAACTACTCAGACCTTACTACAGTTATGGTCTACGACTATCGCCGGTCCGGCACTTGTCCGAGGACCACTATTTGAGTAGTATTGTTCTAGGAGATATGGTTCAATTATATCGATAAGACCTTAAAGTACCCCCATATTCATCGTCATGGCTGGGCCTCGTAGTCGAGGATCCCCTCGCCATTCCGACGTCAGTTGGAAAGCGATGCTGTACCATAGAGTTTTTTTTAAGCGAGTGAGCCGTTGCACACAAGAAAATTCACCGGCCACATCGCTGTACTGAATCCCAACACATGCAGATTTTTTATCCTCGTTTTGAAAGTAGATATATGACGGAAGTCATAGGTATTCTTATACCCTCGAACACTAGGCGGCAAAAAATACTTGTGCCATTCGAAGAGAGTAGTACAGCGCGGGGTCCGAACCGGTGACTTTCCGGACGGAAGTCCGGTGCGTCACCGTGTGGCTATGCACAGGTTACCTCTATGAGTATTATAAGAGTAACACTACTCACACACGGGACGACCTTTTTGAATGAATTTTCTGATATCGATATCTTCCACATCTTCAAGCATCTTATTGTTGATGCATATTAAGAGGTGTAAAGTGCAATGTGATCGTCATAAATGATACTCATGGTTTCCATGGTTCTCATAGTTTCCCTCATGGCCTTTCCCTTTGTTAAAATTTTACAATTTATCTCATTCCGCATTTTCCTCAGTCTACTTATTCCTTAGTCTTTGTGTATTTCTAATTATATAACAATATATTTTGCAACTCATTCTCTCAATGATTTATTTCTTGATTATTTTAATAAAATTGGTTTACAAAAACTATTTTTCCTTATCGTATTTGGACGAAAAAAAGCTATATATGTATGGTTGTGAAACATGGACATGAATAAAGACTGAAAGGAATCGAATAAATGCTGTAGAAATGCTTGCACAGAGAAGAATACAATGTTTGACAGAATACGGAATGAAGTGATCAGGAAAGAATATGAAATTAAGGCTAATAGTAAGTAGAGTAAGATGAAGAAGAACACTCTGAAATGGTTTGGGCACGTGGAACGAATGAATAAAGAATAACTAACAAAACAAATATATAATAGGTTAGTCAAAAAGTTTTGAAAGCGACATCTATGGAGCAGTAGAAAACCAAAATTTCAACGCCATTTTAATATTTCATCTTTCATAAGAACGTACTCATAAGAAATTTCATTTCGATCTCTCAATTCATTCTTTGTTTACAAGCCATTTGAAGTTGACGTGTCAGTGTATTTTTTAACAATGGAAAAATCCGAATATCGTGCAGTGATTAAATTCTTTGTTTTGGAAGGTTAATCGGCTACTGAGATCCATGCAAAGATGGTGAAAGTATTAAAGGAGTCTTCTCCTTCATTTCCAACCGTTCACCGATGGGTTTTGGAGTTTAAGCGTGGCCGTACAAGCGTTGAAGACGATCCACGCTCAGGACGTCCAAAAAGTGCATCAACACCAGAAATCATAGCGAAAATACAGGATATGGTTTTGGAAGATCATCGATCGACTGTGGATGTGATAGCTGACACCATAGGCATCTCACATGGAACAACATGGCATATTTTGCCTGAAGTTTTGGGTTTCAAAAAACTGTGTGCACAATGGGTGCCGCATTTGCTAACAATGCAACAAAAACACGTTCGAATGCGACTTTCTGAGCAACATTTGGAGCAATTTCGAAAGGATAAAAAGGATTTTCTGCGTCGATTCATCACTATGGATGAGACTTGGGTCTAACACCATGATCAGGAATCAAAACAAGAGGCTGAGGAGTGGTGTGAACCAGGCACTTTGGCTCCGAAGCGAGTTCGTGTCCAGAAATCGGCCAAGAAGGTGTTAGCGTCAGTTTTTTGGGATGCAAAAGGAATTTTATTGATAGATTATCTCCAAACTGGTAAGACAATCAACTCTGATTATTATTGTGACCTTTTGGACCAGTTGGATGAAAAAATTTGTGAAAAAAGACCCGGTTTGCAGAAGAAAAAAATCATTTTTCATCAAGACAATGCACCTGCTCACACAGCTCAAAAAACCATCGCGAAAATCAGTGAATTGGGGTACGAATTGTTGCAGCATCCACCCTATTCGCCAGATTTAGCTCCCTCTGACTTCTGGCTGTTCTCACACCTCAAAAAATTCCTTCGTGGAAAGCATTTTTCATCAAACGAAGAGGTTATAGCCGTCGTAGAGGAGTATTTTGCAGGCCTTCCAGAAAGTCACTTCCGTGATGGGACAACAAAGTTGGAAGATCGTTGGACCAAGTGTATTGATCTTATGGGAGACTATACTGAGCAATAAAAGTGATTTCCCCCCAAAAAAAAATGTATTTTCATTTCCGCTTTCAAAACTTTTTGACTAACCAGTAGTGCTAATGTGAGTGAAAGACGTCAGAGAGGAAAACCTAGGAAAGTATAGTTGGATCAAGTGAAGGATAGTTTGAAAGAAAGAAACGGTAAAAGTCAGAGAAATCGAAGGAGTTGTATGAAAAAGTATATGGATGAATTTGTAATTTATTTTTATCAAACACTATTTATTCCATTTTTTTGTAACAGTATAACCCTACCGGTTTCAAGGCTTTCACCTCATCTTCAGGGGAGCACAAACAAGACTAAATTCTGTTCGAACTGGTACCGATGTACACGCTTCAACGGTTAGGGACATTCGGGTTGGGGACTGAGGGCTGAGGGAGACATGGGACGATTTCGGCCAGCAGCGGAGAGATTTTTGGGATATATCATATGTGTTTACCAGATGTTCACCCTGGTGAACTGACCTAGAAATTTGTAGGGCCTCTAGTCTGTCCAATTTATTTCCGTTACTACTGATATGTAAGAATTTGGCATCATCGATAGAAAAAGTATGAATTTCACGGTGACAATGATTAGCTATTGCAGAATAAATTAGAGGATTTGTTATGGCGGATTTTTGTTCACGAAATCTGTTTTCAAAGGATCTTCCTGTCTTTCCTATATAGAAATTATCACAGTCAGCACATAAAAGTTTATACACACCACTGTTGCTAAGTATTCCATTTTGGCCTTTCCCGTTAAATAAGAGTTTCCGGAGATTAAAATTTGTGTAAAAATCTGGTTTTATGTGACTTGGATTTTTTTTTGGTTATTTGGATTTTTTTTAGTTATAACCAGTAGGGGTATACCGTTACAAAAAAAGGGAATAAACAGTGATTGATAAAATAAATTACAATGTATTTAAACCTCCGCAACGTCAATGCCTTAACTATAAACAATATGTTATATATGGATGAAGAAAAGGCAAAGGATGTGAGTCGAGATAGGAAAATCTGACGATCTGTCCTCTCTACCTACCCCGTCAGGAAGATAGCGTGATATGTATCTATCTCGTGAATGTTAAACTGAACAGCAATAACATATCATGTCATATATTATTCAAATTTAAACATTTAAATACATGTGACAAAAGAAGTTTTCAACGAATGCGCTATAAAATAAGAAGAAAAAAACAGATAACAATTTAAAATCAAAACATCTGCATTTAATGAGAAGTACTCCGATCTCCAATAGTTCATTTATATCTGCAAACAGTTTTATATATCCGGTGTTCTCAAGCATCTTGCATCTTTCTGTAGCTTAAAATAAAATATTCAAGGATTAATATTAATTTTCATGTTACTACTTAAATATTTTTTACAGTTGATCGAATATTACGACGATAATTTTATGGAACTCAATATAATTACACTAAATAATTTATTACTTCGTTATTCCAGCTGGACGTCATCATCCCAGGACAGCCCACCATCACAAACAGGTCATACGATCTAAATCAAGAGGAAGAAGAAGAAGTTATTCCACTAATTACGTTAATCCCCACTACACGTGTTTCTACCTCCCATACCGAGGCGCTCGTCTGGCGAATGATCCTGGTTGATTACGACAGCCAGTGATTTGGTCAGACTGGTGTCGTGTTACATCGAAAGAGTGTGTACTTTACATACAATTCCGGTGTAACATGACACCATTCTGACCTAATCACTGCTCTCGGATCATTCTGCCTGAAGAGAGCCTAGTGAAAGGAGGTAGAAACATGTGTAATGGGGATTAATATAAAAAGTCGAATAACACAAAGTAATTTATTGTTCAATTTTTTTTTCTGAATTAAATAAAACATTTACGAGTAAATTAAGGTACACTCCGTGACCTAATTGAAGGGTGTTCTTCCCGGGGGCATCGATTCCCAATGAACCCCGATTATTGATGATCTGCGTGGTCCAGATGGTAAGACGCCTTTCTAATCAGGGGGTTACGGGTTCAATTCAAAAATGCTCCAGTCTAGTTTTCACTTAAGGCCTCTTTAATATATTTATGGTTGGTTGGAAAAGATTGCCATCCGCTAGGTTGTTTTGTACGCCAAGAAAATGTAATACAATAATATGAAACAATATGAAAAAAAAACCGGGATCAGTCTGTCAGAATGTTTATCAAGTAACAATAATCGCTCGCACTAGACGTCTTCGAGTGTTGTTGCCTTTCCAACTGCGACCGTATTTAGCCAAGGTGTGATGATGAACGGCAAACTACGTGCTTAGTCCAGTTGTTCTTAATTCGAAGATTCGATCAGTAGGTTCGAAGAAATTTTTGTCTCCCAACCAAGCTCATCAACGCGTCTCCATTACCGATTCGGATATGTTAAGGTAGTAGCTTTAGAAGGTACTTGAAGCTTGGCTACAATCACATATCGGGAGATCTAAAACGGTTTATATGTTGGTCTTTTTCCTTGATAAGTTTTCTTAAATATGTGCTTATGCAGGTTGGGGGAGGGGGGATAAACGTATGCAGATTGGGGGAAGTTTATAATATTTTAACCGCAGACACCACCTTCCTATGCACCCACTAAAAATATTTTAAATTTGTTAATAAAATGGGTTCGATTTCTTTGCTTGCCGATCGATGGTTTCTAAATGGCGCTATATAAATTGTCCTTTTGATTATTATTAGTAGCAAACGAATGAATGAATTTACAGAACGAATGACGGTATATGTACTTTAAAATTTAGTAGTTTGTTCAACTTTTATAATGGTTGCTATGTCACTTCAGAATAACGTGTATATCGATAGGTATAACATGTGTCAACAATATACTGTCGACAAATAATCAAGTCCTTTGATCCCAGAGCGCTGACATCAGCAACAACTCCATCAACTGACAACGGGCAAATCAGTCCCGTCGTAAATGAAAAGCGACAATTAGTACCACTCTGGCCGCCATGCGGCACAGCACGCTTCATATTTACACTTGTAACGTGGCGCCAGGTGTCGAAAAGTCGAACTCCACTCGGAGAAGTGTCACATTTTTATTTGAGAGCTGTAAATTCGGGATGATTTACAACCATTTCTAATGACACGAAGCGCTGGGTTACCCTTCGGATATACATTAAAGATATACTGACTTTACTTTAAGCATGTCCCAAACTTTATTAGAGAAGCTTTTAAAAAAGAGATATATATATATGTAATTAAAATTTCTTTTGAAAAATAAAGTTGACGTCTTCCAAATATGACTTTCCACCCTTTATTTAAAATAAATATATGTTATACATACATATATACGTGAATTTTAAAAATTATTATAAATCTAATACTGTAGTCCTTCTTTATCAGCGGGCAATACGCTCCAAGACCCCTAGTGAATACATAAAATCGCGGATAGCACTGACCCTTTTAAATACATACATATAATAAAGTTTACTGTTAAAATTAGGCACAGTAAGATATTATAAATAGCATAATAACGAATAATAAAATAGAGCAATCACAATACATTGTAATAAAAGTTATGTAAATGTGGTATGTATAGTATCTCAAACGAGATATATCTTAGTATACTGCAATCACTATTCTTCAACTTGTGGTAATGATAGTAAGGATATGATAGACAAAGTGAGTTGAATGACGTAGATATTGGAAAGTACAATTAAGTTTATATAGATCTTCTTAAAATACAATACAATACGTTAAAATTTTCTATTTGATATTATTGATCCACGGTTGAACGTGGGTAACCGAAATCGCGAAAAGCGAACCACGTGTAAGATGGAAATACTACATAATTTAAAACATCGAGATTCGCAAAATAAATACATATAAGAAAAAAAAGGTTGCTTGTTTCCCAATAGACATTTTAAATCCTAGCCATATCAGGATAAGTAGAATACATATAAGAAAAAAAAGCTTGTTTGTTTCCCAATAGACATTTTAAATCCTAGCCATATCAGGATAAGTAGAATACATATAAGAAAAAAAAGCTTGTTTGTTTCCCAATAGACATTTTAAATCCTAGCCATATCAGGATAAGTAGAATACATATAAGAAAAAAAAGGTTGTTTGTTTCCCAATAGACATTTTAAATCCTAGCCATATCAGGATAAGTAGAATACATATAAGAAAAAAAAGGTTGTTTGTTTCCCAATAGACATTTTAAATCCTAGCCATATCAGGATAAGTAGAAGACAGAACGCCAAACTTTTCGAACGTCACACACTTCTTTCACCTTCTCCAGATACATTAACCTTCTTATATAGTTTTTTTCGATTTCACTAACATTTGCATTTCATATTTATTTCATCAGTATTTCTTCATTCAGTCGTTCTAAATTCCGAAGCCCTCTCAGTGTTCTTCTTTATCCTACTTAATAAATCAGTCTTACAAGCATTTTTTCCTCAATGACTTCAATTCGTATTCTTTCAAACAATGTAGTTATGTGTACTTTTCTCAATGCACGCATTTTAACTGCATTTATTCGGTTCCTTTTGAGTATTTTTCCAAATCAACGTTTCACCCCAGAAATCAAAGTTGGTTCTAGAATTTTTATTTCATATTCCGGCACCACGTTCAATATTCCTCGTAATTCTTAGATCATCTGAGAAAATGCTACTCAAATAAAAATCTCACTGTGTACAATACGAATAAATTAATACACGCTAGACATAATGCTTTATTTCGTAAAATATACACGTTTAACAAATTAAATGTAATCAATAGATTACATAAATAATTATAGAATATAATTTAGAGATCGTCAGCAACCGTAGATTGGATAACTAAGAAAATAACATCTTGTACCCTACAAAAATATATATATTAGAAAAACTGCATGCAATTTTTGTATCGTAATAAATGTCGTAGATTTCGTTTTCAACAAATATGAACAATTGAGCTCCACAGCATTGAATTTACTTTTGTCCTGCCAAATTCAAAATTAACTTCCCAAAGTCAAAGTAGGCACAATCGCACTATTACACTAAGCACACTATTGTAATTTTCGCTACTTTTTATATGTTATAGTATAGTTATTGTGCATATTTATTTTTAAGCTTTGTATGTAATTGGGTTTTAACCTGTTTATGTAAGCATTAAAAATATAAACTAAATAAAAAAACTAAACGCTATTCAATCGTAGAGAAAGGAAAATAAATAAATGTAAAGGTAAAATATAGATACATAAACAGTTGGCATAGCGCGGTGGGGTGATGCCCGCATTATGAATGAGCGCGGTCCAGCGGTCATGAAAGCGTCTTCTCGAGAGCTCTTCCATTCTTCATCAAGGCGTCTGCGTCTGCTACCGCCGCTACCTCAAAACAGACCCTGGCGTCGCTAACTCTTTCACACGGGCTGATGTGTCAACCATGATTAAACATTTTTTATTTAAAATTAGAAGTCTAATGTTAAAATTCGTTTAGTATAATAGACGATGACCGTGGCCTACTTAGAAAGAAACTTATTCTCATCCCGGAATTTAAGGCTTGATTTCCGATAATATACAGTTGGTAGCTTGTTTACAAGGTTATTGTGACATATCTGTTTATTTGTTTAGTTATTTAATTTAAAAATTTCTAATAAAGTAATTTTAATCTAATTAACATACATCTATGATTTCACATCAGTGAACTAATATTTACATTTATTATATTTTTTCACTTGAACAATACTTAAATATATCCTTGACATATGAAACACATAAATAACGAAAAGTCCGGAATTTTCGGTTTCTTAAATACCTTTTAGCATTTTGTTAACATTTCTAAAACCTTTGTAATATAAGTAATTTGAGTTTTCATTTAATATCACTATTGATTTGAAATATTGTTTTTAATCTAAAAATTCAATTAACGAGATCGGTGACAGTTGTTTTTTCTCAATGTTGTCTCCAGGCTACGCTCTTCACCATTGTCTCATTACCTTGGATATATTGAGGAATACCATACGAATAACTACGAATTTAATGGTAATTTTAGATATACAGTTCGTATTTCTTGTATAACATTGGATGTGTGTGCAAATCAGAATCAACACACATTTCGCACTTCGGTATTTTTAAGAATTAAACTTTTACGAAACCAATAGGAAATATTATAACTTAAAATAACTTGATTGACATGAAATAACTTTTTTCAATTATAGATGGCCAGTTTTTATTTATTTTGCAAATGTCTTTAGGGTATGGCAGTTTTAAACAAAGATAATGCTGATACAATTTTATGAAAAATTACGGGAAATTTTGAAATTGTTAGATATAAATTATAATTTTTTTTGTACATATATTTTTTATATATAATATAACAATTAAAAGTTCATCCAAATTTTATTGTGCTTATTGGGTATCGTGTGAATTAAAAAATAAAAATTATAATATAAAATTAAAACAGGGATACTTTGTTTTATTCCACTTAATTTATTGTAAATCACAATGCTTTTTAACACTTGCTGTGTCATTATCATGTTCTTAACAACTCACCTGATGATGACACAGCGAGTGTTGAAATGCAATAAATTAAGCGGGATAAACAAAGTAACAAACAGAGATTGTGTATTGGCCTTTCCAGTTCACCGCTCCTCTTTTTTTACGTCGTCCTTTCATGTCCATGCCGTTATGTGTACTCTGGAATCAGTTACAAACCAATATAAGACTCGCTCCGTCCTTGGCATGCTTTAAGAAGCGACTGAAAAAACTCTTAATTTCTAGTCAGTAAAATAACGTGTTTCGTTCCTGATTTTTTTCTTTTCCTTTTCTCTCCACCATCCCTTCCTTTTCTTTTGATTGATGATATCTCACTTAATATGAAAAATAATGTTCGCGTGATTGTCCGTCTTTTTGGGGTTCGTGGACATATGCTCACGTATGTGTCTATGGATTTCGTGGGGATGGATAGCCATTTGAATGATTTATGCGACTACGTAACTTGCTTCCTTTTTTTTATTTATTTATTTTCTCAAAACAGGCTTAGTCCAATAACTTTGAAAAATACAAGAAATGTTAACATTAAAAATAATGAAAAATTATATATGGTAGGATAAAAAATTATATAAAATGAAAAAAGATGTGTATGCATACATATATACACACAAACATACACATACGAGTATATTCAAAGTCACTTAAGTACATTGATGAGTACTTTCTAACGCGCTCAATCTTAGAAGAAAATTTACTTTTGCTTTCAGTAATGTGATATGAAATATGTCAATATCCGAAGCAGTCCCGTTCAAAAGAGTTAAGGCCCTTCCAAGACGCCTAGCGGCGGGAAGACCTATTCTAGCGTATGTGATTGCGAACAGTTCTTGCTGGCGCAGTCTAGTATAATTGTTAGGAACATTTAACGCTAATCTTTGTAGTAATGCTGGACAGCTCACGACTCCTCGAACGAGTTTGACAACGTATACCAGGAGACGCAGATCTCTTCTTACGCTCAAGGAGTTATACCCGAGCATGCCCAACATAAACTGAGTAGGATAAAGTCATGGATAGACACCAAACTCACTCATATAGAGATCTCGTAGATATTTTTTTTGTACTTTCTCCACAATGAGTGAGTTATGCGCCCCACCGGGCTCCAAATGCAAGCATTGCTTTCTAATTTGCTATGGATCAATGAATTAAAGAACGTTTTGAGCACCATTTGGTTTTCAAACGACTTAGAGATTCTCATTACAAATCCTAGAGTTTTATAAGCTGAGTTGCACATAATTTCTATGTGAGGACCAAATGCGAGATTGCTGTGGAACAAGACACCCAGATCTTTAATATTATCTGTGCGAGGTATAGATTTTAGTGTATATCTACGGAATTTCAAGACGTGTGAGCGATGATACGACATAATTTTGTACTTTGATGCATTGAAATATAATTTATTATTGCGGCTCAACTCACAAACGTTGTTGAGATCTGACTGTAGGTCTAAGCAGTCGGTATAAGAACACTTTTGTCTGGTTGGTTGGAAGAGATTACCGCCTCGCAATAAGCCCCTCAGATTGCATTTGCAATAAAAGTTTTAAATAAAATAAATAAATAACCGTTTTTTTATTATATATTCATTATGGAGTTCCACAAAGTGATACTCGTGCTCGTAGTTATCTGAACAACCAAAAAATAAACGTTTTGATAATCGTTGTATATGTTACGTAAAAGTATTTCGAAAGTCATTTATTTGACATAATTTATTTTATTATGAAAACCGAAAAAGATTCTTAAATGCATATTTCAAAATGGTTTTGAATACAACTTGATAGAAACCAGGCAAAACTTATACTAGAGCCACTAGTATAAAGAGCACAATATGCTAGTTTCTACAGACAGTTCATGCACGGTGCTGCAGAAACCGCCGCAAACACAAACACGACAATCCCGTGTGCCGAGCTTAGCTGAGTACATACGGTGTTCGAGTGATTGTACCGACATCTTTTTGTCTCCTTGGCAGACTACATTAAGGATTCGCATTAACTTAATTGGTAACAAGACGGCATTTTGCAAATACGGCGAGCTTTTGTCATACCTTGTCTGATAACTTATTAATCATCAAATACGCTGGCTGTAGAAACGCCGCGAGAGATGATTCATAGAATTAATGAGTGCATTTTAAATTTGAGATAAGAAAAATATTTTTATTATGTATGACACAGAGTTGACTTGACGAGAATAATGTATGACGTGTTGGTATTTCGAAATGATGTTGATTAAGTATAGACATTTAAGAGGGTATTCTCATTTCATGGGTCGAAAAATCGACGATTTTTAAGATTTTTTTTCAGTGATTGAATTATTTTTTTAAATAGTTTTTTTTTAAACATATTTATTTATCTTTTAGGAACATTTTCATAAAATTTCATGAAAAAAAAATATATATTTTTGTTGTTATTAAGTCGGAAGAAAGGCAGCCCGCCCGTACATGGAGGGGTCCATTATGCCCGTATTTACGCTCTCAAATGCGCAGACGTTATAATGTTTCCGAAACCGGGTAAAAAATTAACACTCCCCGAAAATCACCGCCCGATCAGCTTACTGCCAACCCTAGGTAAAGTGCTCGAACGACTTATCCTCGATCGCCTATCAAGCGAGATAACCTCGCTTAACTTAATTCCAGACACGCAACGCGGTTTTCAACCGCGACACTCGACCTCTCATCAACTTCTTCGCGTCGTAGAACACATAATGACTGGTTACAACAGAAAACATCAAACCACCCTCCTGTCGCTGGACGTGGCGAAAGCCTTCGACACGGTCTGGCACAACGGACTGCTCTTCAAACTACACAAGGCCGGAATCTCTCTCCGCCTCGTGCAGATCATAGCATCATTTCTCAGAGACCGCACCTTCTCCGTCAAGGTGAGCGGTATAAATTCAACCCACCGCCCCATACAAGCGGGGGTTCCGCAAGGAGCCATCCTCTCCCCCACTCTACAACATATACACCAGCGATATGCCCTCTCTCCAGACCAGTCGATCTATCACCGCACAATACGCGGACGATACGGCTTTTCTTTCATCCTCGAAACACTCTTGCGATTCCCACTCTCGCATTCAAAATTTCATTCCTAGACTGGAACGCTGGTGTAGAAATTGGAAGGTTAAGATAATCCCTTCCAAGAGTGCAGCAGTCCGTTTTTCTAGAAGACGTCTGGACTTCATCCGACCACTCAGACTTTTCGGCCAGAGCGTTCCGTGGTGCGACGAGGTGAAATACCTCGGCGTCACTCTAGACGCTAAGCTGTCCTGGAAAAAGCACACCACCAACATCACCGGGAGGGCGTACGGCACTCTGAAAGCCCTCACACCACTCTTGGGCAGACACAGTAAGATGTCCCCTCGTATCAAGTTAAACTTGTACAAGGCCATCATACGTCCTCAGATGACGTACGCCATCCCGGTCTGGGGCCATGCGGCCGAAACCCATATGCACAAACTCCAGGTGTTGCAAAACAAGGCAATGCGCACCATTATAAAAAAATATGTTTTACTCAAAAAGTATGTGACTATGGCCGGTATTATCATAGAATAATTAAAATTTACGAAAAAAAAATGGCGAATTGTTGAAATTAAAAATCCATTTTTTTTGTCTTTTAAGTGAAAAAAATCGATTGAAATAGTTCTAGTACCGGCTATAGAGAGAGGTATAACAAATAGAATAAGTACTTATTCATTAACATCTGTTAATTAGTTTTGGAGTTATTACGGGGAATAGTTTAAAAAAAGTGATTTTTCAGGAAACGCGTTTAACGTTTTAAGTGCGATTTTTACACGAATTAAAGTAAATAAATATTTTCAACTTACTGTTAATCAGCAATTACAGGGCCATATAAACTTGTTTAAAAATCCCGACAAACTAAATATCAATTCATAATTCCAAGAAATTCTATTGGACGAGAATTCTTAGAAGGCTACTGCTATAACAATAGATGACCCGGAAGCTGCGAAGCTCAGATCATTTTTCGACCGGCGTGTTCGACTATAAACCCTCACAACTTTTCGAATTTTCAAAAATTTTGAAAATTTCTTACGGGAAATTATTAAGAAAGGATTAGAAATAAATAAAAAAAACGATTTTTTTGTAAATTCCTAATGAGAATACTCCCTTAAATATTTTTTTTACCTGGCGAGTTTATTGCCATGTGGCAATCTCTTCCAACCAACCAGAAATATGTTTTACAGGCCCTAAGTGTTAACCAGGCTGAAATCCTATTTAAAAAATCTGCGTTCCAGCGGGGATCGAACCCGCAACCTCCGGATCGGCAGACAAGTGTCTTACCACCAGGGCACGGATGTCGTCCCTTAAATATTCCGATGAAGTAAAAAAATATTGTCATATATCTTATAAATAAATAAAAATAAACTATATAAAGCTGAAAAAAATTATTAAAAAATTAAAATAATGATTAAAATATAATGAAATACTGAGCAGAGTTTTATAATGTATCAAAAGTAAAACATTTTCGTCCAATACAGATTACATAATATATTTTATGACTGTTAGACAAAATTAAAGGAATGCATACAATTTTTCAAATATTATGTGTATGTATGATACATATACTTCAGTGGTTTCAGGTTAAGAAATTTGTATTATTTTAAGCTGGTCGAAGACAATATTGAGGGACATATACAATATTGTAACAATACTCCTGGCCACACTTTTCAGCATTTACGAATGAATTCATATATATAGATGGGTACCATACGAAAGAATGAAATAATTTATGTACATATATTCAATTTGACAGCATCCTACAGAGATCATAAAAAATTTGAATGTTTCTTGAACACGAAAAATAATATTTTTATAGCCATTTTATTTTAAAATACTAATAAAACCTGAAAAAATTTCCTTTATATATAAGAAAACCTGATATCATTTACTATTCCTTCTAAGAAAATATAATTTTTCATAAAAGGGAGCTTTCATAATTTAGATATTTATAAACATACACATACGTACATTAAAAAAAGCCTTTTACCAAAACATTAATGGATTTCCGTTAAACATGGAAAGTGAAAAAGTTAAACCCAGAGAATAAATTTAATGGATCTGTTAATGTATGATGAGAAGAAAAATATTTTTCAAAGTAAACAACCGTATTTTTAACTTTTTAATCGTATTAAAAAGACAGCATCATAAATCTTCATCAACGGTAAGAAATAGTTATTTTTAACGATTCCTATAAAGTTTTTATATGAGGCATTAGCACCCTGTAAAATATTCTTAACTTTTCCTTAAAGGTATATATTTTTAGTGTGTCAATAGCAATTTCGAAGTATAAAAACTACAACTTATAAATAAGCCGAATTCTGTGGCATTGTTCGTAAAACGTCTGCCTATCTTTCGATCCAGGGTACGATTCGCCTTGAAAACAAATTTATTTTTAAAAAAAATTGTTCCAATTGAACTAAAGCCCTCTTTTAATATATTTATGGTTGGTTAGAAGAGATTGTCACATGGCAATAACCCCGCTAAGTTGTAATATACGAGTAGATAATGAAATCGCTTTACAAATACAAAATTGATAACTATAAAACTTAAAATATATGTATTATACTCGTATATACGAGTACGTGTAGTTAAAAATTTCAGTCAATATTTGATATGTTCAAAATGACATTTAACTGTTAAGAATTTTATTATTTTGAACAATCCACAACACATTTACGATCTAAATAGTTTAATAGGAAAAGGGAACCGTACAAGTAGATTACAAAGAAAACAACATTTTCTAGATATACCTAGAAGTGGTCATATCTACTAGGCAAGGCCTGTGACGAAGAATGAATAATCTCATCACATTATTTGAAACTTCCGTAGTAAAAAGTAATCCGTGTTTCTTAATCCATGTTGTCAATCAACTTCATCGATTTTTCGAGTAATTTTTTTATCTAATATTTAATAACTAACATTTATCTTTAAATTGGATAAATAATCCAATTTTAGATAAATTAACCTCAAATTTAATTTCATATTTCAGGAACTCTTTACAAATTACAATATGTTAGTAAGTATATTATTTATAGTTAAGGCATTAACATTGTGGAGGTTTAAAGACAGTGTAATTTGTTTTCATCAAACACTGTTTATTCCACTTTTTGCTACCGGTTTCAAGGCTTTCAAGTCATCATCAGGGGAGCACAAACATGACTGAATTCTGTTCGAACTGGTACCGACAAACACGCTTCTAATGGTAGAGTGGGTTTCACGAGAGTTTGCACTGCTGGTCTAGGATGACCATATTTTGATTCATTTTGTAATATATTATTAAATATTTTTAAATATTGTCTATCTAATATTTTATATTCCAACAAAATACTTACCACAATAATAACATACTATCAAATTATGGTATGTACCTAAAGAAAATTATGAAATCAATGGTCAATATAAAATCTAATTATTTATTCAATAAGCAAAGAAAACACAATTAACACTAATAAATACTAAGACCAATGAAAAATTACTTACAACTAGGTATGTATGTATTGTAAAAATAAATAAATTATCCTAACACTGATTAAAAAAAACGATTATTATTATATCCTTCCTCACTAAGTGTTTACATAGATATGCAATGCAAAAGTAGATAGCTTACCACTTCTTAAGTTTGTCCACACAATGCTCTTCTTTTTCCTAACTTCGTAACTTCAGACATTATGGTCACCGTATTTTTCGTCAAATAAACGGATCACAGCAAAGTTGAATACTAACGGATCACATCAACCAATCACGGCAAAGATACTTACTAATACATTGATACATTTTGTATATTACGCACTAAGTTCTTAATGTATTAAAAAGTGCAAACTCTCATGAAACCCACTCTCATTGTCTATCGGTACCCATTCTAACACAAAGAATGTCATCTGCGTACCTAAACCAGCACAAAACATTTTTAATTAACTTAAACTTACTCCTAAAAATACATTTTAAATATTTATATATCTAGAAATAAATCCATTTTTCTTACAGCACTGGTTAAAAATATTTTGAGAGACAACATTATACCTTTACGTTTGAACTTTTTATATATTTTTGCCTTTTTTACCGTACTGGTATTTAATATCGAACAGAATTCAGTCTTGTTAGTGCTGCCCTGATGATGAGGTGAAAGCCTTGAAACCGGTTAGGTTACAAAAAGTGGAATAAACAGTGTTTAATAAAAACAAATTACAATATATTAATATTTATGCGATCATGAAAAAGTTTGAAAATTCATCGAAATCTTAATTTAAAATAATTATCTCTTATCATGTTAAACTAACTTTTAGAACCGTTATAAAAGAATAGTTGAGAGACAGAATAAAAAACTCTCAATTAAGGGAAATGTACGAAGTACTAGACGTTATCCCATAAGGGAACATAACTTCCGGAAGACCTTCAAAGAGATAAGACAGTTGGGAGTCTCAAGAAAGAAGCAAACACGACACAGGAACATAATAAATTGCCTAAAACAATAACAAGAATCGGCATCATCGTCAGTCCTACAACTCAGGGTGGGTTTTGGCTGCCTGAAGGTTTCTCTGCCACTAATCTCTGTCAGCAGCATCTCTCATCCATTTTTTTTACCTAGTGTGCGGCAGTTCTCTATCATACCATTCAGACATTTCAGCATAAGTCTCCCTATTGAATTTCACCCTATCCGATCGCTAAACAACGCGTTTTTTATAAGTTCAGTGTTCTGCATGCGGTATTAGTATCCAAACCAGCGCAGTCTGTCATGTATCTACTGCCAGCACATGCTAATCTTATCTATACATTCACCCTCAACGCAACCAATGTTTCGCTTATCTAAGAACCTATAAATATCATTATCTGTAACACGGTATAATCACCAAAACCGATGTTATCTTATCCACATTCAAATAAATATTATAAGTTATATTATACCCTTGTCAAGCTTATCGATACTAACCATGTACTAGATCCTATTATCACATCAGTGTCAATTTAACTTCGATGTGTTATGTTAAGTTTATCATCTCGTCTGCCCAAATTCAATAAGATTAGATATCACTAAATGAGTAAGCTGGGGACGAGATAAATCACCGATATCGACTCGGCCTTAAAGGGCAAACATAACATGCTCGACGAATTCCTTCTTAATCTATTGAAGGGTCGTGGTATAGTTATCTTTGCTTTAAATAGGACGTCATATCTGAGGCAGAATCACTATTCTTAAAGCCGCTAAGATATTAACATCATCCTTATTATAATACTGTTAATATTATACTTCAAATGTAATTCAACCTTTATACAAATAAAACTACACGTTGAAATTTTAAAAGTGTTTTCGTTACAAAAGGTCATAACAAGGCTATTGTTGTTTATAACTTTTGCTATGCTATATTTGCCACATAGCTATTCGTTAAACATCTGTCTCCATGCACCATTGTCATAAATTGGATGATATATTCTGCGACGAATCTTTTTTCAAAGAGTAACAAGAATATGATGAAATAAATGTAGCAAACGTCTTAAAAACTTAAGAATAATATAAAAATATTTACATACTTTGCATGTGTGAAAAAATTATAGAAAACAGACATAAAGTATTTTATATTGACAGATGGAAAATAAAAGAATTTCGCACTTTTTTTACGACAACTTATAAAAAATTGATGACAAAAGATGTCAAGTAGGCGTCAAGTTTTATATTTTTTTTATTTGAAAATACCGTAAACGCCGGTGTTAAAATGGAAACGAGGAGCGTAAACAAACGGTTGAATGAAAAGTATATATTCGTAACCATTCTGCTATGCGGAGCCGGATGTTATTTAAACTCTAAAAGATCAATTGAAATCATACGGCAAGCCGGTAAAATTATAATCTGAGTGTCAAGCGCACGTGCGCTATTTTTCATCTCTAATACGCTACAAAGAGAGCAGTAAATAGCTTTAATATAGTTCACTAAATGAGATATTCCCATCTCTATCGAGTATCATTTGAACGTATATTTGCATAAATGATCCAACCAATATTATATCATACTTAAAGTAAAATTGGATTTTTTGTAATTTATATGAAGTGGATTTTTTGGAGTATATATTTTTGTGAATGAAACAAAACATTTAACACAATTTGCCGATAAGAAATATTATGTATTACGAATGGTATAGACAAGAACGAAATACTGATTATGTCATGTCCCTTTTGTAGAAGGCAGAGAGAGCAGATCTCCACGCCTTTATATCCAAGCACAGAGTTCTCGCCTCGTCCACATTCATACATCTCGTCATATATGACTGTAATATACTATTACCACTGCTTTTGTATCTTTATGTTAGTTTGAAATAAAGTTTTGTATTTTTGTCAATAATTTTAAGTGCTTGTATAACCTGTCACATGTTCATCTGTATATAAAGACACTGTTGTGTCGTTAGTAAAATTTAAAAAAATAAAAATATAAAATAAAAAATAAATAAAAATATATATATATATATATATATATATATATATATATATATATATATATATATATATATATATATATATATATATATATATATATATATATATATATATATATATATATATATATATATATATATATATATATATATATATATATATATATATATATATATATATATATATATATATATATATATATATATAAACTCTCCTGTTTCTCATGTTTCTTACATTTATTTCAGTCAAAATATATCCTTTGATGTATGGTAGCGAAACGTGGACGTTGAAAAAGACTGAGATGACCCGATTAATGCATTGAGTGGAGTGACAATGCATTAAATAATTCGGAATGAAGTGATAATGGATGAATGTAAACTTAGGCTGATGTGTTAAGTAAGACGAATAAGAGCACGTTGAGATGGTTAGGGCACGTGGAAGGAATGAATTAAGAAAATCTAACAAACAAATATACAGATCAAATGGAATGGTGAAGACCAAGAAAAGTAATTTTTGGATCGAGAGAACTACGAAAAAGCCATTAGCCTAAATTAAAAAATGGTGACAAGGACCGCAGAGAATTATGAGGAGGTAAGAATAATTGTTAGAAACCATACAATAAACCCGTTGGTCACTACTCGTTTATTATATTATATTACGCTTTCGTTTTATTGAATACAACCTGGTATGAATGAATGAAAAGTATGCTGTTTTGTGGGTTGGACCTTTTTTGCATATACACATTCAATTCACCAAAGGAAATTTCCACGACTGCATTTGAAGTTATTGACCCTGAATTTGGTTGCATCTCTTCAATATCCCAAGCAATAAATTTTGAGTGCTTCTAAAAAATTACAACCATAAAAGTCGTTTAATGTTGGCGAGGGCCAGGCAACATGTCCCGGTATTTTACGATGTGCGTCTGGTGAATCCCAAATTAATGGAGTTAGCAACAAAATGCACATGGATTGGTGAATGTAACCACACTTTTAGCGGCAACACCAAAGCCAACCCTGAAATACGTTAAGGGTGCTAATGAGTTAATATACGAGTGTCCCATCCCTATAAATTTGGGTATGGATACATATATCATGGTTCAAAATAAAACAGGATATAAAGAGTTCATTTTGTCAACACCACATTCTACACTACATCCCCAAGGATATAAAAAAATATGCAAAAAAAACTATTTAGTTAAACAAACGATGAAATACGCATTTAATTAAACAGACGATGCTGAGTTAGGAAAGGATGGCGCTCTGTCCTCTCTACCTACCCCGAGACAGAGAAATTGCATGAATGTATGTATGTGTGTATGAATATTTTGATTTTCGACGGACCCAACCGTCATTTACCTTCCTTGCATGAACGATCACTACCATTAAAATTACTATAATACGGAGAGCGTTATAAGAGTGACGACCTTCGTGGCCTGGTGGTAAGACACTTGTCTGCCGATCCGGAGGTTGCGGGTTCGATCCCCGCTGGAACCCAGATTTTTTTAAATAGGATTCCAGTCTGGTTAACACTTAGGGCCTATAAAAACATGTTTCTGGTTGGTTGGAAGAGATTGCCACATGGCAATAAACTCACCAGGTTAAAAAAAAAAAGAGTGATTTTGTTACTTAACAGCTTTATATGAGATATTATTTTTCCCTTTTACTGAAAATTTTAACGTGAAGTATTTATACGTAAAAACTATAATATGTTGTGTACTTGATGCATAAAGAAACTAAAATAAGAATTAAAAAAACATTACAAATATTCCTAACAATATTCATATACTTAAAAAAGAATGCACAAAATCATTTTTCATTCTTTTGAAAATATTGCGGGAGAGAATTGTATTTATTTGTGGATAATTTATTTTGACTCTGAAGTTTTAATCCAAAAATATTTGTATCATATAATTTAGTAAAATGTGTGAAAATATTTTTTTTTATGAATGTTACAATTTTTAGTAACACTCCACAGTAATTTTTCAGTGCCGTACTACAGAAAACAGAATATTACATCATAAAATTAAATTAACAAAACTACACGTTTTAAGTTTTTTTTTGCAGAAATGTAAAAAAAATTAAATGTAAGGCTTGTATCGTTCCATGAGAAGTTTTACCAATAGTTTTAAAATACTTTCAAAATACCCAGAGGAAGTGAGACGGGCTTCTCACTTCCTCTGAGTATTTTGTATAGCTTTTTATTCGCATTATTTTGAAAATGTTAATAAAAAAAAACTACAATATTAAATCTATAAATAAAAATGTTTTTATACAAATTAATCAAATAAACTGAAAAGAGCTGAATAAATATTGTTGAAATGCGTATACTGTGAACAATACATGGGATGACAATGTATGACAGAATACGGAATGAAGTGATTAGGGATGAATGGCAACTTAAATCTGATATGTTGAGTAAGATAAAAAAGAACACTCTGAGATAGTTTGGGCACGTGGAACGAAGGAATGAAGAAAGACTAACAATATAAATATACAGTGCAAATTTGAATGGAAAGCATGGTCGAGAAAGATCAAATAAAGTATAGTTGGATCGAGTGAGTAATATTTTGAAAGAAGGAGCTGTATGAGGTGTATGGATGTGGAAGAGGCGAAATATGTGTCTTCCGTGGTTGCAGTCCTAAGACTGGTTTGCAGCAATTTGAACTCTTCTCCTCCATTCCCCCCTGTCCTGTGCGGCTCTTTTTAAGTCTGTATATGTTGAGCAGCGCACGTCCACCAACAGGTCCTCCAGGTACTCTCGGTGTGGACGTCCCCTAGAGTTTGTCCCCTCGGTCATACCCTCCATTATGGCATGCAAGAGGCCCTCTTGTCGTATTATATGACCGGTCCATCTTGCACGCCTTTCGGACAGGATCCTGAGCAGGTGCCTTCCTCCTACGATTCGTTGGAGAACCTCTTCATTTGTGATGCGGTCTCTCCAGGAAATTCCTAATAGTCTTCTATAGGACCACATCTCAAAAGCCTCTAGTCTTCGTCTATCTCTTTCGGATAGGCACCATGTCTCGCAGCCGTACATCAAGATACTCCATACATAGGTCTTGATGAGGAGTATTCTCAGTTTTAGGTCTATATTATTTGATTCTATTCGATTCGAAATATGTGTGTGGAGATAGAAAAGTCCTCTCTGCTTATCCCAGCAGGGAAACTGCGTGATCGTGTATATGTACTCGTATGTTGACCTAATAAAAAAATACTGAATAAATTTATACATTTCTACAAAAAAAACCTCAAGGAACATAATATTTCATGACAAATGAGTTGACTAATAAATAACAACAATCACAACAGCTGTACCATCTTGACCTGCCCGCACATAAAAATACTGACACATGTGAATATATTACTTCCGAAGATGTCTTACCTATGTCAAATCTGTCTTAATTCCAGCCATGCATTGAGTCGTGTGTTCAAATTTGTTGTGAAACTCGATCCTGCTCTCTGGTTTCCGACTCCCCTAACCATGTATAATATGAACACAGAACTGGGGCTAGTGGTTATACCGCTCATTTGAGAAAACATGTACCCAAAACAGGACACTACCGTAATTGATCCAATAGGGCGGGGTTTTTTTTTAATTTCTAGTCCTGTGGCATGGAATAGTCTGACTTTAAATGGGT
The DNA here is from genome assembly GCA_949825065.1 of Odontocerum albicorne. NCBI lineage: Eukaryota > Metazoa > Arthropoda > Insecta > Trichoptera > Odontoceridae > Odontocerum > Odontocerum albicorne. The sequence continues at coordinate 10,029,728 of OX463844.1, forward strand.
GTACAGCTTTAGGAAACACTTGAAATATTTAATATCACGGCAATATTTAAGGGTACCATTTGAATTAATAAACGTATCTAAGAGATCCCGAGAAACATATAAATGATTGATCCATAGTAACAAGGGAGGATGTTTCATCAAATGAATGGTTTTAGTAAGTTACTAACTACTCGTATACGATAAAGTATCAACTTGAATATTAGCTAAGTACTATAAAAATATGTAAATTCTGTAAAAATATGTAGCTAAGTACTGTAAAATTATGTTCTAAGTCAGATCCTTACTTTGAGGTTAACTCTTCCCTTACGGTGATAAAATTGAAACGCGCGCTCCGGTGTTGGGTAGTGAGTACGCGATCAAAAATTAGCGATTTTAAATCGGAAAAATAAGAACATTCATAGATAATCCCCTTAATTAATTATAATTGAAGTTAAAAATTATAATAATTGAGATTTATTTGCTGAAAACATTAAAAAACCATCTGGCAACGCTCACGGAACGGGCGTAGATCTAGTCTCGTTGCCAGCCCAACAGCTACTGCGGCGCGGCAGGGCTGGTGGCTAACCCAGGCGTTGCTTACACTTGCGAGGTTGAGACAATTGAGCTCCTCGCTATTCAGAGAAGTATGCAAAAGTGAGATGCGAATATAGTGTCGCGCTTCCCGCATACTCTTCACCTATCGTCAAGACCCAAGATCGAGGCACTCACAGAGTTTAAATGCGAATTTGTTTCCGATATTCAGAAAATACTTACGATGTAGTCAATAAATTATCATTATTATTAATATTATTTTTTAAATCAATGCGTTAATATATTATGGAGGAATACCTAAAATCTTAACCTTGTATTTATTATATTTATAGAGATATTGATGGTTATTAGAAGCAACGTGTAGAAGATACCCAACACAGGGAAGGAAAGGTTAACTTTCCAAGATACTAAATTTAACGTTTGAGCTTAACTGCTAACATAACAATACGATAAAAATTAACTAAGATATGAAGATTACTCATTTTTGACAGTCAAATAATTACACGTCAAAAGCAAATTTTCTGGCAAGCAACATCTTGCTCTATTTTGGTGTTGAATTCGGGTCGTCCCTCGATTTTAAAGCTTCCGTTAACCAGTGTAGCATGTCTGATCTGAGCTTTATCCAATATGGCACATTGACGATATCACACTTTGCACGTAATGACGGGGCGGCCCTGGATGGGCGTGTTGTTATACTTTTGTAATTGTGACTACAGTTAACAGGGTCTTTTAGTGTAAAGATCACATTACAGGAATCCGGTTAAAGGAAATTTCCTGGTATTTGCAGGTGATTAAACGCAGCCATCCAAGTGCTTTTGATTATCTTTACCGCCTAAATATTCAGCTTCTAAATTTTAGTTATTAAGTTATGTCTATAGGTTGCTACTATGGTTGTACATACTCATATAATACTGTACAAAGGAATTTCTAGTACCTTAGTATATACAGACAATTCTTCAGTTATTTATTAATAAACGGTACGATGGGCCTTTAACAATAAAAAGAAGAAGAAAAGGTGGTGATTCTTCATATATTACAAAAAACAATATTAAAAAATTAAATTAAAACAATTACAATAAAAATAAATACAAAGAAACAATTCTAGCAAAACTAAAAATCAACCAATATACAAGCAAGTCAAATATATTATAATACGAGTTATACGTCACAATCTCACCAGAGATCTTTGCTAAAACCATTTTATTTATTCTGATGTGTTTTTTATTTAATAGAGAAATGTAAAATAATAACATTTGTCCATGATACATGCTATATCTGGAGGGACTATTGCTATGCAGCAGTTCTTACAGCCAACCAGCTGATCATTGATTAATTAAATTGTTTTAAACCGTGACAGATAAAAAAAAATATTTCATAAATACAAATAAAAACATTACCAATCTCTCAACAAGAATAGTAGGACTAGAGGGAAGGAGTTCGTTCTAGGATAAGGAAGAGAAACAAAGATAATTAAGAATGAAAGGATATTCTGAGTTATGGAATATTTTTTCAAATATCTCATAAATAGGAATAACGATGATGCACATCTGATAACCCTTCGAGTTCGTTCCGCGATCGTGCCAAGCGGACAGCAAATTAAGATATCTAAAATGAGGGTGGCGTGTTGGTATGCAAAAGAGTATCTTGTCACCCTATCAAAGAGAAGTCAGTGTTCTGAAAGAAAGTAGAAGGTTCCGCGCAGATACGAGTATGAAGGTGAATGTATATTGTTAATCATGCAAAATAATGTCGATAGAACGTAAAGTTTTCTTCGCTACCTGATTTTATGTTAATGAAGACTCTTACGAAACTCTGACAATAAGTCATATAAGGTTAAATATGAATCGGATGCAAACATTTTGGAGTATCCAAGATCACTTTGTTGGCATCCAAATGGCGTACGTCACCGTAATCAATTAATAGAAACATGAAACATTGGTATATTACCCGGCGGTAAGTAATACACATCGGGCTTAACAAAGAGAATGTCGCTTTATAGAGCGTCGTATATGTCGCACAATGCGCTAACAGTCCGTGCGAGAGACACGACGCTCTACAAAGCGACAGTCTCTTTCTTAAGCCCGATGTGTATTACTTACCGCCAGGTACTTGAACAGTAGTATTCGCCTAAAAACAGGTAGAAGATCACTTATCTTATTAAGAGGAGATAATGTGGCATTACGTACTTGAAAGTAAGATACAAATGAAGAATAGTTGAATGTCAGTTATTCCAAGAATGAGTCGGAGTCATTAAAGAAGTCTTTTGAAAGTAATCAGCATTCTCTACCCTTCATACAATAGAACCAGCCGCTCTGAAATCGTGATCAATACAACTGTTCCAGAGTTCTTGGTTTACCTTAAAGTGTGATTTTTATCTAAGACCCAGACTATCTTAATATACCACATCCGTAATAACAACACAGATTTTTAATATCTTAAATAGACCCATTTAAGATAATATTTTTTTTGTATACAGATTGAACTTCGCTTTATCAGGATACCTCAAATATTCAAACTTCAAGTAAGTAAAACAAAAGTCAACCAAAAAAATGTTATACCACTTTCGATAATTTTACGAATTAAACAACTCTGAAAAAAAAATGCAATACACTTACATAAAATATTTAAGAATTCTTATTATTTTTCGATACTTTTTGACATAATTTTCTTATGTTCACAGTTTCATAATGACATTTTAACAACAAACCTCATTTTATCATATATAGTCTATTTAACATTTGATCCAATTTCGTAGTTTGAAGCATAAATATTCCATAGGCATGTTGTGTTGAATGGTGCGGTAGTATAAACACTATTAACGTCTAACAGAAGCAAATACCACCAGAATCGGTGGGAGCACAATTTGAGCTTGTCACTGACAACGCGGAGGATTCCTTACAGTCTAGCAGATTTACGAGTATAAACAAAAAACACTATCGGAATATTCAAAATTCCAAAACTCAGCGCTCGGGAAGCGCATCACTGTTTATAAATGTTTGACAAGAAATTAACTGGATTTTAACGAGACACGAAATTGTTGAGATAAGGTACGAGTATTTGTTATATAATAGTTATTATATATTGCGATATCTTTAGAAACGAGCTTCACATGTGATACTCGTTATTTATTAATAAAAAAATAAATTATTAAGTCAAAAGATCTTTAGCACCAGCGAGAAATAGCATTTTTTTATTTACATACACATACGAATATGTACATACAATTGTCGTCGTCCTACTGATGAATAACTTTTTCGGAGTCTCGGTCCAATGGTAGGACGCCTTACTCCTTCATCGGATAAGGTCTGACTGTTACGATATTTATTGGATATTTTTTGGATCGTTTGTCGTCGTCGTTGCTGAGCCTTGTAGGCGGGAATTTTCTCGCCATTTCAACATTAATTCAGTTAGAGAGCAAAGCTGGGCCGTAGAGTTTTTTTTTAGTGAGTAAGCTGTTGACACCGGCAAACTCACCGGTCACACTGGTGTACTGGATCGAAGCACAATGACGTGTTTTTTTTTGGAAGAACACAGATATGACTGAAGTCATAGGTATCCTTATGTCCCCGAATACTGAGCGAAAAAAATGTCTGTCATTTGAGGGGAATAACAAAGCGCGGGGTTTGAACCGACGACATTCCGTACGGAAGTCCAGTAGTGTTACCGCGCGGCCATGCACCTCACATACAATCCCGTAATTTAGGCAGAGAGGATAGAGTGGCAGACTTTCTTATAACGACACACGTCTTCATTTACACAACTCCTACGATTTCTCTGATTTTCTACGTTTCTTTCTTTCAAAATATCATTCACTTGTAATGTATCCCTACCAATGTTAATATGCTAATCTTATCGTATACTCTTATCCACTTCCAATAAATATTTTAAGTTATCATGCAAACCAATGTTAAGCTAACCATATCTGTACTATGTAATCTAGAACCTATAAATATTAGTTTTATCACATGTATGTCAAACTTAACTCAATGTATTATGTTTAAATTTATTATCTTGTTGGCGGTTATCTATCTAAATTCAATAAAGATTTGGTATCACTAAATGGAAGTTAACTGCGAACGAGATAAATCGCCTGATATCGATTTGACCTTAAGGGCATCGATAACATACCCGACAAATTCCTTCTTAATCTATCGAAGGGTCATGCGTATGATTATCTTTGCTTTAAATAGGACGCCATATCAGAGGAAGCAATCATTATTCTTAAAGCCACTACGATGTTAACATCATCGTTATTATTACTTCTATAAATACTGTTAATATTATACTTCAATGTAATTCAACCATTATACAAATAAAATAACACAGTTGAAATTCTAAAAGTGTTTTCGTTGCAAAAGGCTTGAGCCAACCATACGTTTCTTGGCCGTCCTCTCGCACGCCTTCCATTCACATTTGCACTATATATTTATTTTGCTAGTTTTTCTTCATTTATTATTTGTGCGTGCCCAAAACATCTCAACACACCAGTCTTACGTTCACATTCATGCTTAATCACTTCTACTGTATTATGTTATACATTGTCACACCATGGATATTGCTAGTATTAAATAAAATTTAGTAATATTATATATTCACTACTTATACCAGTCCAATCACGCATATCTAATGGCTCCGCAATATACGTGATTGGACTGGCATAAGGGGCGTTGGATATCTTTTCGGGCTGCCAGGGACAAAGATATCTACTCTCAAGTGATATTCAACGTTGGGGGGACCTGACATGACACTGAGAAGAAGAAGATATATTCAGTACCCGATCCCAAAATCAACATCTTTCTGGTAATCCTTCGATTTCAGGGTCTAGTTTCTGGAACCATAGAGGAAGATCAGGAATAAAATTGTATTCATAAGATGCACTTAAGTGTTTCTGGTGATATATCGTCTCTGCCTAAACCAACCGAGAAATGATGTGATGATATGTATGTATGTGTACTATCAGAATTGAATATAAAATTTACCGTCAACTGTTCAGATAAGGGTAATGTGATACTTTGGCTACGTTACCAAGAATGAACACTCAATAAAGACACTCGTTGTGCCAGGAAGAACAGATGGCATGCGGGGCTGTGATCAGCCTCTAACACGTTAGAGAGATATGGCCCATACGGTGACAAATCACTGTACATACAAGATTACTTCAGACACTGAGGAACTATTGTAATTGAAGACAATCAATTATAGCAATGCTGAAGTGAGATGATTGTTAATCGTCATAACCATGACTTATCTGGCAAGATGTACATTTCACAAAGCTCATGGAACTTGAAACTATTTTAAAAATCCTGAAAAGCTTAACATTTTTAAACCATATTTGAAGACGTTACACCCTTGGACTGGGTAATTTAAGTTACACCTCTTGGGCTGAGTAGAATGGATGGGTTATTTAATCGGCTAAACAACAATCGTTGAAGGATCTTAAAACGTTTTCAAGTCCTTTGTAGGTTTCATTTTTCATGACAAAAATATAATATTTCCATGTCTGTAGAAAACAATGAAATGTTGAAAATTCACGAAAAATCCAGAAAGGTGCCAAATTATGACAAATGATAAATCTATTGAATAAGTTATGGAGTTTAAATATCTGTGTATCCAATAGTTCAGCTATAATGTTCTCCACATAGATATAAAATACTGAGTAAAACCGCTGGTGTGTACGGATGCCTAAATTACTGTTTAGTCTCATGTATTTATTCCAGATGCTTATGTGATCTGGAATAAATACATGAGACTAAACAGTAAGGTCAAAATTTGCAAGGCATATGTGAGGTCAATTATGACTTATGGAATAGGGTCTAGAACAGATACAACCAAAAAAAAATCATTTTCACAACTTGAAATGAAAACTCTCAGAATCATTGCAGGTTAAACACTTTGAGGTCTATAGAGTGCAAGAAAGAAATTTTAATTATGTAGAAGATATTTTGCGATGGGTTAAAATCTGAAGATGACACTGACAAGGTCATTTGAAAATAGTGGATAGTATAGTAGTGTTCCCTACATGGCAATGTATGAAATATTTGCAGGCACTCACTTAACATCTCAAGAGAGACAGACAGTCATGAGGTGATTTATTTTTTCATGCTATATGTCCTCAGTGAGATACAGGCAAAAGCCTAGTTTACTGGGGACACAACAAATGAAAGGCAACAAACCCAGATCCATTAAAATTGTGTGTCCAAATTAAATTACCTGTTTTTTTTGCAAATTGTGTGGGCTTGTAATCAAATAAAATAATATATGTAACGTAAAAGCAAATGCAATATCTTGTAGAGCAGAAAATTTTCTTTCGAATGACGTATAACATTTACCCTTTTGTTTTACTTTTAGTTCTCCTTTTTAAAATGGAAAAAAAAACGGACACAACTTATGTTAACACCCAATACATATGTAATTGAGTGTCACTGTTTGTTAGGTTGATGAGGTTGGGTTGGGTTCTATATAATCAAAAATCGGAAAAAGTATCTATTTATTTTTTAATGCTATATGTCCTCAGTGAGATACAGGCAAAAGCCTAGTTTACGGGGGACACGACAAATGAAAGGCAACAAACCCAGATTAATTAAAATGGTGTGCCCAAATTAAATTACTGTTGTTTTTCGCAAATTGGGTATATTTCTTGTCGTGTAAATAAAATAAATTAAAATTTCTTTTTTAAGCAGACGAATACGAATTTAACATTCAATAAATATTATTGTCCTCTGAAAACAAATTTCAGCCTAACTATTTGTGTATGCCTCCATAATTAATTTACTTTCTGGTCATAGAATACGATATATTCAAACCATAATTTACAGCAAATATTTAGCTCAGGTAGGTATTTCAATTATCCTGTCCTATGGCACCGTTCGGTAAGTAAGAATTATGTCTAACTCTCCTCTCAGCCTACCCCGTGTTAATCACATGCTGGATGGTGGCAGATACTATCCATAACGTTGATCGGAATTAAATAATTTTAATAGTTGTTGAATTTTTCAACATAACGTTGTTGAGATTATTTATCACTTGGGTTTGAATTGAATTAGATTTTCGGTGTATAAAATAAAATCTGTCGGTATAATTTCCACGTGGCAATCTCTTCCAACTAACCAAAAAGACGACCTCCGTAACTTAGTTGGTAAGATAATCGAAAGATCTTCCAACCCAAGGATTGGGGGTTCAATTAAACCATTTTTTCGTGACTGGTTTTCACAGGCTTGTTTAACACCTTTTTGGTTGGGTGAAAAAGATTGTCACGTGATATTAAAGAAGACAAAGGCGTTTAAGAGGCCTCAAGTGACGACTAGATTAAAACCCTTTTATAAAATGTTAGGTCACAACGTGAATCGAATCCATTACCCCCTGGTCTTAAGACAGGTTTCTTACCAACTAGGCCACGGAGGTTACCTTTTTTTTTTGTTATGATAACTTAGGATTTAAGTGCGATTATGTGTAAAGATATGTATGGAAAGGTTCAATGTTTCAGTTGAGTGTTTTATTATTGGGGAAAAAATTGTAAAATTGGTGACTAAGAAATGGGACCACTTCATCACAGGCCTTACCTAATAAAGTAGTTATCTATATTCACAAAATTGTGAGTTTAAGCTTGTTAAAATTATTTTGAATGTTGTATTATGGATAATAAATAAATATTAAGTGTACCAAATTATATTAACTGTGATTCAAAATACTAAGTATGACTTGTACTTGATGCAAGGTCGGGAGGTGGGACTAACTTAAGAAGAAACTTTATATTATGCATAAAAGTATTTTCAACGAATTTATTTATGTAACATACTTATTTGTGTACAGGCTGGGAAGCTAGGTCAAGGTATATTATATACCAGAGGTGGCCAACACATCACGATCGACCGGTCGATCGCGAAGCAATTTTTGGTCGATTGCGGCCATCTTCGTAACTTACAATATGGCGTGCGATGTTACCAAATCTCACCACGCGCATACACTTATCAATACAGTATACATCTATCTGCCCTCGAAGTGTATTAAACCAAAGTTCACCTTTTGTCTTTCTACCGGTGAACATATAACTTTATATTTAAGTCTACCAAGCAGCGTGTCACACAATTGATAGGAATAAACACAATTAAGTTTTAAGCTGTGGGGAAAAAGCGTACATTCATTTCTTTTGGGAATTTTAAGATCCTTCCAATTAAAATGATGAATTCGACAAAATCCAAGGCTTACTATTTGCACGAAGAATGTGAGTACGCTTACTTTTTTACAAAGGTAAAAGTAAAATGTTGTAGCTTAATAATATATGTCATTCATCTGTAGCCATAACTAAGGAAGGTAATTTGGAAAGACATTTTGTATCTCTCCATAGTAAACATTAGGCAGAATATCTGTTAAACAGTGATTTACGAAGTAAACTTAAATAATTCAAGTCTTTGTTATTAACACAACAAAATCTGTTTAAAATACCTATTTTAAAATCACTTGCAACGACCACCATTCAACGTAAGCTAAGTCATTTTCTGATGGAGAATTTGTAACGAAAGCTTTCTTGGAAATGACAGTGTACATTCCTTTTCCCTATGACAAAATAAGTCCCCATCCAGCGCGATCTACACTAGAAGATTGAAATCTTCTTTATTTTGTCATGAGTACGACGTCACATAGTGATGACGTAGATCTACCCCAAGGGACTCTTTCTCCAGTGGCGACACACCTAAGTATGAAAAGAATAGTTGTGACGACGGATTTATAGTCTGACATCATGGGAAAAGGGAAAAGACTCGCAGAGCAAAATACTTTTTTTTTGTTTTCTTATAAAGTGGCTAAAGGCCTGGAATTCAAACAGAGCAGCAAATTGTCAGTACTTTCACAGAAAATTTCAAATGCAACAATACTATCCTTTGACACCACTAGATCGGAGCTCTCATCTGGATTGGTAAGACCCCCACCCTCCATTGTAAGTTGCAGGCTGCTACGTTATTTGAAGTGCTTCCACTTCCACTTTCTCCGCACCTTGTAAGTCCTCCCATATTCGAGTGCTTATTTTAAACATTCGTATGCAAAACGGGTTGATTTTTTTAGATATTACAATGAATTCTATCACTCACCGTTCGTTCGTGTTGTGAGCCTGTGCGCCGCCAGTGTTTTGGTAGGGCGGCATCGGTGTGGGTACGCGTGGTGGCGCCACAGGGATCGGAGTTCCACGTCGGCGCACGCGTCTGCCCTCCATGCTTGCTTAGCTGAAAAAAAAATCCTTGAATATTTTAATTCACACAATATATGTTTTTGTTTCAATTCAAATAATTTCCTTACGCTTGACATCAATCAGATGAATTTGTGGTGTTTTCTACTTCCCTCCTGTTCATCACAGTTTTCATCAGTTTTGTCCATCGAGTAGGCTATCTACCACTTGATCGAAAGTCTTTTTATTTTCTCTTGGATTATAAGTATCTCAATTGTATTTTGTCACTTGCTTATATAAAATTTTAAATCAAACTGGTTATAATAGACTGGTGGTCCACGATATAAAATAAGTGTCCCGATCACGGGGCAGATCACCAACGCGATGAACAAACCTAGTAAGAATATATCCATTAGCTCACTCCAAAAGGGTAGTAAAATACTACCGGTCGTGAAAACTGGAAGGGTATCATTCTTTCTGCAGTGCGGTCAATTCGCTTGCAAGATTAATGATCGCAATTGTTCTGTAAAGAGCATCACAAATTTATTTATTTACTTTATTTCAATAGGATAAGAAATTTTGTGAATACATCATTTGTAGAAAAACAATAGGTAATTTAATGTGGACACAATTTTTTATGGATCTGGGGTTGTAGTCTTTCATTTGTCGTGTCCTAAGTAAATTAGACTATAGCCTCTATCTTACTAAGAATGTAACATGAAAAAATATATTGATATTTCTTTACGATTTTCATAGAAGAAGAAAACTTTTAGATTGGTAGTATTTTTAAAATTAAAGAGTGGTTCTGTGTTCTGTCAATAATACACTCAATATTCGTATCCAATACCGCATATCCAAAGGGTCTTTCTTCTTGTTCTGTGTTCTGTCAATAGTACACTCAAGATTCGTATCCAATACCGCATATCCAAAGGGTCTTTCTTCTTGTTCTGTGTTCTGTCAATAGTACACTCAAGATTCGTATCCAATACCGCATATCCAAAGGGTCTTTCTTCTTGTTCTGTGTTCTGTCAATAGTACACTCAAGATTCGTATCCAATACCACTCCAAAGGGTATTTCTTCTTGTTTTTCTCTTCTCTCATAATACTTGTTTCAGCATCATGAAGAACATATGTACTCGTACATACTTATCACGCCGTCTCCCTGTTGAGGTTAGCCGAAAGGAGAGTGTGTTAGACTTTCCTATCTCTAAACACATATACGAGTATAGTCTCTTCTACTATATATCCATACGCCTTCCTATACAGCTCATATGATACTGTTTTTTTTAACATTTCTTTCTTTCAAAATGTCATACACTTGATCCAACTAAACTTTCCTTGATCTTCCTCTACCGAGCTTTCCATTCACATTTGCATTGTATATTTGTTTTGTTAGCGTTTCTTAGTTAATTCGTTCTATGTGCCCAAACCATCTCAGAGTGCTCTTCTTCGTTTCAGTATTAGGTTCACATTCATTCCTAATCACTTCATTCCGTATTATATCATACATGCACTACACCGGTGCAAAGACTATAGAATCGATGGATGGCTGCCGCTTAATCCTAAAAGATTCCGGTTTGTTTCTTACGTTTTCGGTGAAGAATATGGTGAAGAGATTCCTCTTTGGCAGGTAGAAGTTTGGTAGAAATAAAAACACAGTCGACGTTACAGTAGAAGAAATTTTTTTTCTTCTGTTTTTCATTCCTTATGTGCAGCTCATAGTAGGCCCCTTGATTCGACCTGTAAGTCAAAGCTCGCAAGCGCCACGCATACCACATGCTTTCCGCGCGTAGGGGGTGACCGATTATCTTTAGCGATTATTTGCGAGTGCCACGCATACAGAACATTTTATTACAATATGTACAGTATTATTTATAGTCACAAGCAATGGTAAAAGATGATACATTACAAAACAACAATATACAGCGATAATTTCAGAAACAATTACAAAAAAACTCATTTCTGTGACATATACGACCGGTACAATACATTATCACCCCATGTAATATTTTAAATGCACGCACTTTTCAGCCTCTTCATGAAGAAAAATTAAGAAAATCAATGTTCAGTCAAGTTTATCTTTGCATTATGTATGTTACATGTTATACCAAAATTCTTCTCACCACTTTCCGAACTTAACTAAATAAGTCAAGTTCGAAAGCTCATTGTATCAAAGTTGACAAAGTTTAATTCGAAAGCTCATTGTATCAAAGTTGACAAAGTTTAGTTTCATGGTGTATTTATTTATCTTTGACAATCTTCCGACTGCTCAAAATTTGCGGTTTTATTAATACTCCAGATTAATCAAACAAGCCAAGTTTCAGTCTCTTCCGTATATTAAACTACCTCACCGTTAAAAGCATCAAGTTTTTGATGTTAGTATATTTTTAAGATGTTTTTTTAGACACATATGTACACACTACGAGTATGTTGCTATAAAAAAAACCTTTATTTATTTATTTAAGTTAATCTGAGGCGGTGTTTGTGGCTTTAATTTTTTTTGACATTTATTAATTTTCTGTTTTTTTGCTTAATCTTTATGTACAAGGGTGTGAGCTGAAAAACCTCTGATGTCCTCGCTGCCGGGCTCGCCTTTTATTGTTGAGGTGTTCCTAGCCGGGGGATGTTATGAGATGAGCCCATACCTTATGATAGCTTCTCATTTAAATGTATTTTATACTATAATCTATAAATATAAATGCATTTATATATGATATGTTCATACTATGTTGCTATCAATAAACTTATATTTATTTATTTTTGTACCCGAAAAGCGTTCTATTTCTTCACGCAATAAATTATTGACTTATGTTGATTTTTAACGACTAAAAATAGCTGTGTAAATAACAAATAATTTTAAATGATAGAATTGTTTGGACGTCTGCTACTTCCAAACAATGGTCAAATTATTGTTAGTAGTTGCAACCCGTGACATATTCACGGAAGTACAATAAAACAAATTCTACATTTATGAAAATATATATTCATAAATGTAAAATTTGTTTATATATATTATTTATACATCGTCCCCTTTTACAGCGGTTCAAAAATTGTTAGCTAGGTATTTAAAATTCGTGCAGTATAGTTTCCATCTTTTCATTTATCACGGACCCACCGAGATTCAAATTTCGATTTACTTTCGGAGAGAATTCAAGTATTCCTCTCTCGCTCTCTTGTATTCAAAATTCAATTCTCGTATTCTTTCTTTGGCGACAACCGTCGTACGGGCTTTGGCCTATTTATACTATGATATGCAAACTCGTATATACCATCACGCCATTTCCGTTTTGGAGAAGACGAAGAAGACATATCTCTACGCCTTTCTTTCCATGCGCACAACTGTAACCTCGTTTATATGCATACCTTGTCATACATGGTGTCCTGTTTGTATTCATCTTACTCTTCCATTAGTAGAAATGTCTCAAACTAAACAATATTTTTGGAAACTGCATAATAATATAATTAAAATGTCTACAATAGTATTCAACTAAAGTGTCATACAATACAATATCTCACGCTTAGTTCACATCCATCAACCTTTCCTTCACTTATTTCTTTTTCAACTATATTCTTCCATTCTTTCCTCGATCTACCTTTCCTCGCTTTACATCCGTTATAGACAAATATATTTATACGTAAGTCTTTCGCAACTCATTCTCTTAATATGGTCAAACCATCTCCAAATTATATTCTTAAGTCTACTCGTACTATTGTATAACATCCATCTATAACAAACATGGTCAAACCATCTCCAAATTATATTCTTAAGTCTACTCGTACTATTGTATAACATCCATCTCTAACGAACATGGTCAAACCATCTCCAAATTATATTCTTAGGTCTACTCGTACTATTGTATAACATCCATCTCTAACAAACATGGTCAAACCATCTCCAAATTATATTCTTAAGTCTACTCGTACTATTGTATAACATCCATCTCTAACAAACATGGTCAAACCATCTCCAAATTATATTCTTAAGTCTACTCGTACTATTGTATAACATCCATCTCTAACAAACATGGTCAAACCATCTCCAAATTATATTCTTAAGTCTACTCGTACTATTGTATAACATCCATCTCTAACAAACATGGTCAAACCATCTCCAAATTATATTCTTAAGTCTACTCGTACTATTGTATAACATCCATCTCTAACAAACATGGTCAAACCATCTCCAAATTATATTCTTAAGTCTACTCGTACTATTGTATAACATCCATCTCTAACAAACAGTCAACATTGTTATATTAGATATTATGCATATGTAAAGCACACATTTCTACTCTTATCACTGCTTTTCAAAGCATATGCTTTGCTTTCGTCATATCGTGTAGCTCATAACTGAGCATCGCGACTCCCATGATAGCCAGCGACAACTCCACTCCATCCATATCTGCACTCCGTAATTCGAAGAGCTGTTGTTAAGAGTAATCCTGTCGCATCTCTCACTTGGTCAGTGCAGCGCTTTGGGATTTTTTCCTTTTGTACGTCGTCCTTCCACGCCTCCAGTAACCACAAATCTCTCAAAATTGTCTCCTTGGCCAAGAGCAATGTGTCCAATGTATCGGAGGATTCGTGGAAGGTATATTGTCGACAATAAAATAAAGGCTTCGCTTACATACATTAAATTTGGTACGATGACAAGTTTCCAAACTATTACAAAATTTTATGTTAGTAATAAAATAATATTAATGCCAAAAATAAAGAAATCAGATAATGAAATTAAAATGAACAAAGAATTTATACTAACAGAATAAACACGACGACCCCTACGACCTAGTTAATAAGAACATTCCCGATGGTATCAAAAATGATAATCCCAGTCTAGTTTTTTAACTTGAAATAGTTCAACATAGATCTGATAATTCCCAGGTTGAATTATATACAAGAAAGGAAATCAATGGCGATTGGGGTATGATTGTCAGATATCGTAAAAGTGGAAGACACCTCAAGATACACCCCTACCAATAGAGGGCGAGCCTAGCCGTGAAGACATCAGACGTTTTTTCAGCCCACAACTTTGAACACGAAAATAAAAAACGAAAAGAAATGACAATAAATTAGTAGTCAGTTGGCGTGGATTGCCTATTAATAAATAAAAATAGTCAGTACAATCAATTCAGTTAATATAATAATATATTCCACGATAAAAAAGTAGCATGAACATTTAATACATATTCCCGAAGGCAAAGCAAAAGAAAATACATTCGAGAGAGAAGTCACCCAGCTCAGTCCAATAACACTCTCCCAGCCTGAAAGAATAGATCTCCACTTAATATATCTGAAAGTATAGATCTCCACTTAATTAGATCTCCACTTAATAGAAAGAATAGATCTCCACTTAATTCTACCTTGAGATGGAAACACTGAGTGACAAAAAATCTATGCTTTTTTACAGATAAAATTACAAACAACCATGACTACTTAATTACGAAAATACAAATGTATAAGTATTTTAGGGTTATTATAGAACAAATACGAGTACATGTTTCAAAGGTTGCATTGCGAGGTATACCATACAGTAACTAAAGATGTGTGCCAGGAGAGGATATATGTTAGACATGGCTTGATGGTGATGTTGTGCTCGTGAATTTCATAATAAATAAATGAATGGATAGCTCCAAGATTTTATGTTACCTAATATGTTTGTTTGGCTACGAGTACCTTCCTTTATTTTCAACATTCTTAGAGGATTTATGTGTATGGCGAAATATAAAACCAAAATAGATTTTATAGACTTAACTTCAAGAGCTAGCCGGCATAGCAGGAAATATTGATTATAACGCCTGTAAAGTTGCATTTTAACGCTCTAAGACTCACTGTTTCCCCTCGATACTTGAATATTGAGTAGGCACTTTGACTTGAACATTGCCAGTCTTCAGGGGGATCCTTTCGGTTGTTTCAAATTAAATTTTATTTCTCTATCTTATAAAAGAAGTTTAATCTTATTTTTTTAAAAAACATTTAGTTACCTCATAATGCAATTAGTTAAAAGAATTTTGTACTCAACAGACAGGATTTCATAAATACGTACCATCACGCCGTTTTCCTGCTGTGGTAGGCAGAGAGGGCTAAACATCCTTCCGCAACTTTTTCACATCCCTACACCTTATCATACAGATCCTACGATTTCTCTTACTCTTACTTTGCTTTTTTTTTTTTCAAAATATCATTCACTTGATCGAACCACACCTTTCCTGGTCTTCCTATTCCCCGCATCCACTCACATTTGCACTGTATATTGTTGCACTATATAGGAATTTCCTGGAGAGACCGCATCACAAATGAAGAGGTTCTCCAACGAATCGAAGGAGGAAGGCACCTGCTCAGGATCCTGTCCGAAAGGCGTGCAAGATGGATCGGTCATATAATACGACAAGAGGGCCTCTTGCATGCCATAATGGAGGGTATGACAGAGGGGACAAACTCTAGGGGACGCCCACGCCGAGAGTACCTGGAGGACCTGTTGGTGGACGTGCGCTGCTCAACATATACAGACTTAAAAAGAGCCGCACAGGACAGGGGGGAATGGAGGAGAAGAGTTCAAATTGCTGCAAACCAGTCTTAGGACTGCAACCACGGAAGGAAATTGTTGTATTTTGTTGATGTTGTTGTATTTCTTCGTAAATTTGTTCCGCATGATCAAACCATCTCAGATTGCTCTTCTTCATGTTACTGATTACGTTGTCACCAAGGACAGACCTTGGTGACAATGTATCCAGTAACAACACCAAGGACAGGATTTCAATTTGTTAATTATTTATTCATTCGTCTAATATCCTTTAACGCATCCAAATTAATGATTCGGACATATAAAATATTGTGATCAAAAGTCAACATTGTCTTCGACCCCATTCATTTAGCTTTCGGGTTTAAAACTACTTGAGTAAACTCAGAACTCTCAATTCATCATCGCGCATGTTTATCATACAACCCTGCACGTGAAGAGGCAACAACACTAGTACACGTCTAGTATCTGTGAGTAGTATTACTACAAATCGTCGGTGGCTGTATTTCAACAGTTAGCATGCATGCTAAGCATGCGACCACCCGAGGTACGATTAATGACAGATTCGCTTTCGGGCTCGTTTTACTCTTAAGCCATTTTACGTCTGCATTTGTGATTTTCTGTACCTCTAATTATCTTTCAACCCTCCTTATTTTCTGTTGAGCTAATTAAGAAGCGCTCTCGATGTGATCGTAATAATCGGGAAACAGCACTTGAAGAAATATCTTAAAAAGTATTATTAAGTTCTCAACCAAAATAGATCGGAAAACACAAAAGTTTATCAAGTAATATGCTTTTAGAAACCACAGACAGTAAAAATATATTGGTTTGATGAAAGCTTTGCCAAATATTTTTTATATTTTAAACACTGGTCCAATTTTGTTTATCAACGATGTATGTGGTCGATGATTTTAATGACGTTGATTTACTGTGTGCTGACGACTCGAAGATTTTTAAAATGATAGACAATATAAATGACTGAAAAAATCAATTTCATTAATTATGTCATAAAAACGTGAATTTTATCGACTGAGAAATTCATTTCTCTACGACAATTCCTTTAATGGCATGAAGCTTTCATATGTAGCCATATTTATGATTTGAACCTTTGATTACAGACTCACATATTAACAGGGCTATGAGGATTCTGAATATTTATTGTATTGTA